>JADLZL010006349.1:0-17878 GCA_015844335.1 Chrysopogon serrulatus
GTAATAAACTCAAAATCTATTATATTGATAATGAATTAAATACAATGAATAAGTGATATTACCAATATCATCTACTCTACTTATAAGTAGAGCTCACAGATAAATATAGATAAATAGGGTGATAAGCATAATCAAGTATCATAATTATATTGATAATCATCGGATAACTTCCTAGTCATAATCATAGTTAGTCAATGGATAAACTAAGGAGATAACTGTCTACGACGGTAATTCTATAACTACGTCAATGAACAACTCCTAATTAGTGCAACTACACCTAGTAATCATCATTAAGTTAATCCTACATCATGATCACATGTAAAGGGGCATCATCTAGGGAGGATGTGAAGCGAGTCATCATCCAACTTCCGCGACCGTGCCTGGCGTCCTACATACGAGGGGGTGGACTACGGAGGAACCAACGTAGGCCATTACCTACGTGGACTACCACATGTCCCGGCACATCGGGGTGCACTCGCGGACAAACAAGATGTCTAGACACCTCGTCTACATATCGCTCATCATCTACCCATTGTGCGTTTGGATAAACGCTATATGAGCAATTACATGAATTCAATAAGATCGAACCAACTATACTAGGCATATAATCAAAGTAGACAATGACTATTGCAATTAAGAACATATGAACTATTAAGAATAATGCCCCCTATTCAGAATAAAGAATACAATAAGAAAGAAAGAACTAGAACTATACCGAACTCCCTGCGCTCTAGGCATTACACGGGGGCTCCGGATCCCATGAAGAACTAGATCTCCTCTACTTCTAATCTAACTAACTAGAACTATGAACTAGAAGGCTCTTGATGAACTAGAAGGCTTCTTGATGCTTGATGGCTTGAGGCCTTGATGAATAATGAATGTCTCCTCCGGGGGTCTCGCCCCTTTATTTATAGCCGGTGGGATGAACGTGCGCCGCAGATCAAACCGACTTAACCAAGGGCCGAGATGCATCGAGAGGCGGTGGAGGAAGCTTCCGAAGGGGGGCCAAACCCTAGAGGCGCCCGCCCCGGCGCCATGGTGGGGAAGTCCAGCCCCACGGTCCTTCTGGCCCCGCTTCGGTGTCTTCTAGATCCTTCCCACGCCTCGATCGTGATCTTTCTCGTGGCGGTATAAGTTTCGTGATTAATATGCACTCTAATCCCTCTTTTAAGCTTTTTCCGGGAAAGTCCCTAGAAAATATAGAATATGCAAAACTCATGGAATTTGTTAGTTAAAACCCTAGACTAGTGTGTATTCATATATCCTTTCATGTCTAAAGTTCTAATAAAAGTTGATGTTATCCACCGTCAACAACTCCCCCAAGCTTACCTTTTGCCGGTCCCTTGGCAAACAAACTAAGCCTAATTTTTATTATATTTGGATCGGGGAGTTGCTACAATGTTGTTATACTCTTTCGTACACATGCTTTCAAACAAAGATTTTCCTTCGGATTAAATAGTGTATGTTCTAATCTTCAAACTTACCCATTTTACCTTTAACTATAGGGCTTTACAGCTCTTGCATGAGTCTTGAGTAATCAAAAGACAGAACAATCAAGTTAAGCAATATATCTCAAATTCTTCGCAGTGCTAATATTCCAGAGTTTTTTCATAAGTTTTCACAATAAAACTTAGAGCTTAATTGTATGATACCCTCAAGTCCCTCAGTGTATGTGGTATTTATGGTTCTCTCTTAAGGCATTAATGATGTTATGCCTCCTAAAGCTAAGGGTATATATAGTAGAGCTTATAGGAGTGGCAATAACAAAGGGTAGGCATACTTGCAATGCATATATTATAAAGTCAACTAATGGATCCACAAATAATCGAGGCATACAATCAAACCAAGATGTGCATATGTATGGAATATAGTGGATAGGTGTATGTATGGTATTTGTGGCTAATTCTAATTCTACTTTTGCTCTTGAAGATAACTCTCTTAAAACTTTTTCGGGAAAAACATGGGATATCTTTATTATTTTTATTATTTAATCGGGGAGGCGGACATCTAGTACCCATTGCTTTAATTGCTAGGACATTTGTCCATCTTTTACTCTCCCTCTTTTTTTTTGCATAGCCACATGCATTCCTTGAATACAATAACCAAGTAGAGAGATACAAAGTGAGGACTTAGAGCATTTATAACGGGGGGTTATCCTATGGGGTATATATGTATATTTTTGGTATTTACTCAGTGTAGGAGAAAAATATTTTTGTGATGAACATGGATGGAAAATATGTGAATGATCGCGATTACTCAGGGGTAGAAATAATGCATATGTAGACCTGGAGTGTGCAAGTGCTCTTGGTTTTAAAAATGTGACAAGACTCTTATAAGGCATACAACATAGGTTGACTGAACTCAATGCAAAGCAGGTAGCTTTAATGTGAAACGGTTTCCTATCTTCTAAAGATATTATTTCTGGCTTTGGTAGGAATTCATACTTTGTCATACAAGAGCCCATCATGTATATTTTAAATTTTTAAAATAAACCTCCGTAACTTAGTAGTGCTAGGAATAAGATAAATAGTGGCTCAGCCTTCATGAATCATATCGATCAACTATCTAGACTCAGCGCAAGCTTATGCCTCCACAATTCAGATTCAGAGTAAATTCTCCAATTAAAACAACAACGTTTAAAACTCAGAAAGATTTAAGTTTGGCAACTAGGTACTTGACAAGAATGACAACAGAGCAACTATTCATCATCTCCAAGACAAATTTTAATGTTCATCAAGTTTTTAATTAGCTCCAGCCTGGACTGTCTTTATATATAACTAAATATTTATTTGGTTTAAATAATTATATATCTTTTTTATTGTTTTGAATTAATGAACTAAGAAAAGACTCTATGACTTTGTGGACCTTCATGTGCCCACATATTTTTAGTATTTTATGACTATATAAGGTAAACATTAATAATCGCCTAGGTATAGTTACCCGATAACTAGGGGATGCTCCTCCCCCCAAGCTAGATATTTGCAATACTTGGTGTAGATGTCCTTCAGAGTGAGCTAGCCAGCAGCAGGCCTAATGGTTGCCACTGATAAACTCTCTCCTTGTCATGATGTTGTTCCTGTATAAATACTCTCCAGAAAAGGGAAACCAAAACTCGAGGCTCGAATTTAATACCGGGTTAGCGATCAGCCAAAGAGTAATTGATTATCTTTATGAGCAAATTTTTACGTTGCCGGATTTTAGCAAGATTTCATATTTCTCTCTCTTTTTGAATTTTTCGTAATACAGGAAATAAATACGAATGCTATTTTTATTATTTTATTATTATTTTATGCCACCACAAGTAAATATTCCTATGGGAGTTACCATAAGTTTATTCACATGGGGCTCATGTATTTGCGATGCAATAGATAATGCAATAAATATATATTTTTTATATATATATTTAATGTGCAAACACAAATATGCTACTAAATATGTAGGTTAAAGTAAACCTACTAGTAAACTTAAGTAGGTAACTACCATTCTAACGTTATGGCTAGGGTACGGAATTTAAAGTCTACCGACAGGACTTAGATAAAGGAGAATACTTACTTAGTGGGTTCCTCAAATGCGAGGTTACCTCGATCAATTCCCCATCTCGTGATGGTGCAACAAGCGCTTCTTCTTTCTCCTTCCATTTCATTTTACATTTCTTCGCGCTTCTCTCTTCTCTAGCTTCAGCTCTTGACTTTGTTTTCCTTCTCCCACTTTTCTAGTTGTGCTAGGATCTCTTCTTTTTCTACCTTGGCGATCTGGTCCATTCTTTTAGCTTCCGCTTCCCACTCACTCCAGCGTGGTGCTTGTATGTTCTCTTCTTGCTCCTTGTACCAGTCCTCATACTTCACAATTTTGCTAGGAAATTCTTCCCATCCATAGTGATTTGGGACGGCGACAATGGCCTTGGCGTTTTCTCTGTCGCGTTGCTTCCCTCGACCGCTCCTGGTTAACAAGTGTTCGAAATTGATAGCGTACCTTTCCGATTGGGTAAGTTGAAGTGGATCCGCCCGGGACCCGATGTAGATGATAGCGTTATTGTGTAAAGAAATGGTATTCCTAGAAGGATCGGGGGATTCATCGTCTCCCCCGCATATCAAGAACTAGAAAATCTGCAGGTATATATTGCTCTTGAATTCTTACCATGACATCCTTAACCATACCTTCAGGGAATCTTAGTGATTGATCCGCCATCTACAACTGAATATATGTTGGGTATATAGGTAAATTATTGAATAGATCATCATATACCTATTTTGACATTACGTTGCAGCCTGATCCGGTGTCGCAGATGGTGTTGGCGAAAGTGGTGTCTTTGATTGTGCATTCAATGATTGGTATACCTGGATCACCTCTCTTTGTTGGAAATGGTTTGGGTAGCATATGATCATTTTCTATATTGAGAGCAGTAATTAGTTGAGTAGTTTCTTCAGGTGCATGCTTGATCTCCCTCCATCTTCAATTGCTTCTATTTTTTTTTCTTCGGCACTGATTGCTATAGTTGCTCTTCTTGTTGATAGAATTGCTTCGGGGCTGCAGGAGCTTTCAGGACGTGGTTCTTGAACGTGAATCTTTCTTTCTTGTCCTTAATGGATAGGATGATCTTGGCGTATTCCGCATTGATGATAGCTTTTGTTGTGCACAAAAATGGTCTGCCCAAAATTATGGGTGCCTTCTCATCCACTTCTGTCTCCATGACCACGAAATCAATTGGGACGTATGATTGTCCCACTCTGATGACAACTTCTTCTAGTACTCCCTCAGGGTAGCAAATGGACTGATCTGCAAGCTGCAAACGCATATTTGTGTACAACAAGGGGTCACTTAATATTTTCTCATAGATTACCTTGGGCATAATGTTGACACTAGCACCGAAATCACAGATAGCCTCTAGAAAGTTGTGACATCCTATAGCGATAGGAATGACAGGCCTTCCAGGGTCTCCCATCTTCTTAGGTAGAGAGTGGTCAATCCACTGTACATCTGCAGGCTCAATATGATATTGGGTTGCATTGTGAATATCAACAAGATTAGCAGTTTCTAAATCTTGCGGTTGGCCTGGAATCTTACCTTTCTCAAATAGAGGAACAGCAGCAGCTAACTGAGCTAATTGTGATTCTAACATTTTATTAAAGCCGTGCTGATTCTTTATAGCAGAAGCAAAGGTGTCCATTCTAGCATTTATGTTTTCTAATGTTTTATCATTTGAAGCTATCTTTCTAGATATTTGATCTAACAATTTAGATTGACCAGCAACTAAATCTCTTAAACGTGGCAGATTGTAATTATTAAAATTATTATTACCTTGGTTGTTACCTTGGTAATTACCTTGTCGATTCTTGATTCCATCCTTGGTTTTGTTGAGGGCGATAGTAGGTGTTGTTGTTGATGAAGTTCACATCCTCTTGCGGTGTAGGGCGGTGATAGCCGAATGCCCATAGTCTCCACATTCTTCACATGTCATATGGGAATCATCTATGTGCATGACTTCCTTCTTCTCTATATCGAGCTTCTTCATAATAAGGTCTAGCTTAGCAGTGACCATGTCAGTTTCCTTAAGATGATGGATCCCTCCTCCTTTCTTGCGAGGTTGAGTACGTTCTTCATTTCAGCTTGAATTTGAGGCCATCTTCTCAACAAGTGCTTTAGCATCTGAGAGCTTAAGTGACAGAAAAGCTCCTCCAGCTGCAGCATCAATAGACTCATGGGTGCTAGAGACAAGCCCGTGATAGAAAGTTTGCATTAATAACCACTCCTCTATTCCATGATGAGGACAGTCTTCTATATAGTTCTGGAATCTTTCCCATGCTTCAGTGAATGATTCGTCATGTTGCTATTGAAAACTTGTAATTTTCCCACGCAAAGCGTTCGCCTTGGCTGTAGGAAAGAATTTTGCCAGGAAAGCGGTTGAGCACAGGTCCCATGTAGTGTTCTTGTCTTTGTTGATGTAAAACCATTGCGTAGCTTTCCCCAATAATGAGAACATGAAAAGACGGAGTAAAATAGCATCTCTTGGTACTCCTCTGATCGTGAAGGTGCTACAGATTTCTAGAAAGTGTTGTAAATGTGCACTTGCATCTTTATGAGCTTTTCCACAGAATTGGCTGGCTTGAACCATGGTGATGAGAGCAAGCTTGAGCTTGAATCCATTCTCCCCAGTGTTGACTGTTGGTCCAGTCCGGATGTTTGCCGTTGTTGGGGCAGAGAACTCACGCAGTGTCTTCTCAGCCATGTCTTCAAAACACGGGGAGCTAGGTTTTCTCCCCGATTGCTCTTCCGTTTGTTCGTCTACTTGTTCTTTAATTTCTTCTTCTATTTCTTCTTCCAGTGTTGGAGCTGGCTCCTCCGAAGAGCTAGCTTGAGCAGCAATGGGTGTTCTTGATGGTGACTTGAATTTGTCCCTCGCTTCTACAAACTTCTTCTTTCTAAGGAGTTTCTCCGGATCGTCGGTGAAGTTCTTTGGAAGAGAAAACCATTCATTCATCATGAAGGCATAAGATAAGCAAATGATAAAAAAGAAGGGTGTACTGTTTGAGTTAGAGATCGATTGGTAATATGACTTTATCCATTTTGTATATATGTTATCAATATTTCCTAAGTTTATTGTGCCTTCTGCAAGAACGGCGCCAAAAAAAAATGCTTGTTGGTATTTCTAACGATATTTCTAATTAACGAGATTAAAAACACATGGTATTGAATTAACTTATCATTAGCAACTAGCCACTTATTTATCACTAGCATTCCTAAGTATGAATTAAGTTGTCATCCCTAATTATAATGCCAAGGAATAAATATAGGTTTATATATATATGTATTACTCAATATAACTAGGCAGAAATATGAATATAAACTAAAATCGGTTCTGCAAGCGGACAGATAATTATACTATTGTAGCATTTTACCTAGGGAGTTCTACCAGGTTGTCGATTTATATTTATACCACTGGGAAAGCTTGTAATAAACTCTAATTTATTATATTGATAAGGAATTATATACAATGAATAAATGATATTACCAATGTCATCTACTCTACTCATAACAAAGCGAGAGGTCACAAAATAAATATAGATAAATACGGGTGATAAGCATAATCAAGTATCATAATTATATTGATAATCATCAGAGCACTTTCTAGTCATCATCATAATCATAGTTAGTCAATGGATAAACTAAGAAGATAACTGTCTACGGTAATTCTATAACTACGTCAATGAACAACTCTAATTAGTGCAATTACACATAGTAATCATCGTTAAGTTAATCCCACATCATGATCACATGTAAAGGGGCATCATCTAAGGAGGATGTGAAGTAGAGTCATCATCCAACTTCGTGACCGTGCCTTGTTGTCCTACATACGGGGGATGGACTACAGAGGAACCAACGTAGCTGTCACCTACGTGGACTACCACACGTCCCGGCACATCAAGGTGCACTCACAGACAAACAAGATATCTAGACACCACATCTACATATCATTCATCATTTATCCATTGTATATTTGGATAAACGCTATACGAGCAATTACATGAATTCAATAAGATCGAACCAACTATACTAGACATATAATCAAAGTAGACAATGACTATTGCAATTAAGAACATATGAACTATTAAGAATAATGTCTACCTAATCAGAATAAAGAATACAATAAGAAAGAAAGAACTAGAACTATATCGAACTCCTGCAAGGCCCAGCATGCGCCGGGGGGCTCCAGATCCCGATGAAAAACTAGATCTCCTCTACTTCTAATCTAACTAACTAGAACTATGAACTAGAAGGCTCTTGATGAACTAGAAGGCTTCTTGATGCTTGATGGCTTGAGGCCTTGATGAATAATGAATGTCTCCTTCAGGGAGGGTCTGCCCCTTTATTTATAGTCCGGTGGGATGAACGTGCGCCGCAGGATCAAACCGACTTAACCAAGGGCCGAGATGCATCAGGAGAGGCGGTGGAGGAAGCTTCCAAAAGGGGACGGCCAAACCCTAGAGGGGGGTGCCGCCCGGCGCCATGGTGGGGCTGGCCGGCCCCACTTGTCGGGGTCTGCCGGTCCCGCTGCTTCGGGTGTCTTCTAGATCCTTCCCACGTCTCGATCATGATCTTTTCCGTGACGGATAAGTTTTATGATTAATATGCACTCTAATCCCTCTTTTAAGCTTTTCTGGGAAAGTCCCTGGAAAATATAGAATATGCAAAACTCGTGGAATTTGTCAGTTAAAACAATAGACTAGTGTGTATTCATATATCCTTTCATGTCTAAAGTTCTAATAAAAGTTGACGTTATCCACCGTCAACACAAATCTACATCATAGAATTATCCGCAACTCGGGAATATGCTAAACTACTCTAGAGGGATCCGAAGACACCGAGTGAAGGGGAGGCGGGGGGCCGCCACCGGAGTGTGGGGCCAGCCGTCCCCCCGCTTTGCCGGGCCGGTCGGCACCCTCCCCGTGGGGTCCACCTCCCATCTTCTCGAAATGTTCCTCCACTGCCTTTGAGGATCAATCTCAGCCCTACGTGAAGTCTGTTTTGATCAAACGGCCTGTCGTGCATCCCGTAGGGGCTATATAAGTGGAGCCGGACCCAGGGAAACCCTAATTCATTCAATACCTCATTCAAGTCATTCAAGGTAGAGCCACTTGAAGATCAAGTCATCTAGAGCTTCAAGTTCTAGTTTCTCATAGCCTTCTACTTCATAATTTAGCCTAGTTAGATCTAGATTAGAGGGAGTCAAGGCGTGTTAATCAGTCTTGGATTCTGGAAGTTGTCAAGAAGAGAAGAGTCTGGTATAGTTCTTTTGCTCTCTTCTTTCTTATTGTATTATCTGTGTTTGTATGATATTTACTAGCAACATTATTCTTCATCTTAGTTTAATTATTATGTTCAATGTCTACTTCAATATATCTAGTTTAGTTGGTTTGCTATTATATTCATGCCTTTGGTTCGTATAGCTCATCTAGTTGATCATATGGTGGGTGGTAGGCAATATGTAGACATGGTGTCTAGATGCTTCGCTTATCTGCGGATATCCCCAGTTGTGTCGGGTAGTGAGGTAGATCGTGGATGTGACAGATCCATTGAGTCCTTTGTAGGCCTTCCCCCGTACGGTGGATTGGTAGAGTGGGATTGTCAGGTTAAGAGTGTACTTATACACATGAGGTTCCTGTACCCATCTTTTTCTGTACATTGCTCCGATGTGTTTAGGAATTATGGTAGTATTACTTGCCAATGATTACTAGATGTACTTGCACTAGTTGACGTAACTTTGACATATAGTTAAATACTTTGGAATTATTTCTCTATTAATTGATTAGACAACATTGACATGATTAGAGCGCTATGATGGATTATTATTATTAGGAGATAACTGATTAATGGCTCATTATCTTTATCATTATTACATTTATACTATTTATCTTGTGACTTACCCCTATTATGAGTAGACTGTATGGCATTGGTTACATCGTCTATTCAATGCATATACATATATATGTTATCAATACTATAAAGTAGCTTCTTAGTAATGCCTTCCCAGTGGTAGAATATAAATGACAACCTGGTAATACTCTAGGTAAAATGCTACAATGGTATAATTATCTGTCCACTTGCAGAATTATTTTTAGTTTATATTCATCTTTATTTATTTCTACCTAGTCACATAAAATGATAAAATTTAGTACCAAGATTTATTCCTAGCTTTACAATTAGGGATGATAATCTAGTTTCACAGCTAGAAGTATGGGTAAAGAGACTAGTGGCTAGTTGCTAAAGGCAAGTTAATTAATACCAATATTTTTAGTGTCATTGCGTGGAATAGAGATTTGAGATTTATTACGGTGACGTTAGAAATGCCAACAGCTATGAACAATGAGGGCAAGAAAATCAAGGGCAAACCGATGGGGAAAGATGCCTAACCAAAGACAAGAGAAACAAAGCACCACGGATGATGATGACAGCGAACAACGACGGCGGCAAGGTCTTCTCCCTTTCTCTCCCTTTTTCCTTCTCCCTTCTCTCTTTTTTTCGTTGATTATGAAGAGGCGGCTGTTGGGATGAGGCCAAACACCGGGCTCCCAAACAACATCGGTAAGGAAAAGAGAAAGGAAAAAGGAGAAAATAAGAAAAACACATCTTTCTTTGCCACGTTCTTTGTTGTCCCCTAAATCTTCCAAAAATCCAAACTTCATGCCCCAAACTCCAATTAAAACATATGAGTAGTCAAACAAAAAGTATTTGATGAGCTTACACATTGGTGATCTCCATTACTCCATTAGATCAAATCATAAAAATCCAAATTTTTGGTTTCTCCTTAAACCCGATCAATCTTCACTAAAAAATCACTTGATTCTTAGAAAAATAAATCCATATTTATCAAGCATTCTTAGGTATTACACATCACAACACACAACAAGTGGGAATAAACTCGAGTACAACATTGTACTTAGCTATACTTACCCTTCATAAACCAAAAATAAAGTGACACCAAGGAGTATACAAGGCTTCATTCAGGTAGGGCTAGCTTGAAAACATTTTACATAAAAAGCATAGTAATATGAGAGCACTCTTTTTTATTATGCTAGCAGCAGATTATTAATAATTAACCTTTCATCTAGATTAGCACTTGTACTCGGCAATCACTTGATTATATACAAACAAACGGGTATAGATCACACCCAAGACCTCCATGCCTTGTTGCTTCACTATATTCATCCTACCCAGTCTCCATTCACTATTAACACATGGTTCTTTTTCACAATAGCAAGTATAGCCAATCGTGACCAGAGAAGTAGCCATCCTATATCTCACGGATGACGGGGAAATCATCCAACTTCTATCGGTCTAAGTATAGCTAAGCAACTATTGATTCTAAACATAAATATGATTCAAGGTATACTTTTGTTGGGTATATATGCAACAAGTGTTTCGATTCAACTCCTATAACTTAATGTAATAAACAATGTACAATACTCAATTGCATTTTATAAAAGATGCAGGACTTAGAATGCTCGAGGCTTGCCTAGAATACGACACAAGTCGGTGTTGTTAGATGGTATTTGCTTGGTGAGCATCTCCCTTCCATCTTCAGGATAAGTCCACCAAACACTTGGGTTTGGCTCCAACATCTCATCCTTCACCTAGTTCATCAAACATATCTAGATGAGATACACAATACATATGTATGAATTCATGGAAGTGCAATAGATGATGTATAACATATAGTTAAACAATACAAGTGCAAAGTTACACTAGATGACATGAGCACATTAGAGAGCTAGATATTCATAATAAACACAGGGATAACGAGTATATCAAACATGACACCAATATCAGAGAATCTCGGGCATATTAACTTAACCATCTTCAAAGAATGTTCTACACTTAGCAACATATAAAGCAAACAACGAGAACCACAATCAATCGGTTTCTGAACTACAAACAATAGCTACATATTTTGGCCATAACTAAAGCTATACACACCCAAATAGTATGCAATAAGATAATTAGAAAGCTTATAAAATTATCTATAATTCATATTTAACCATCTCAGCATAATTCAACCTCTAACATAGCCAAACAATTCAATTTCTCTAATCTAGTCGGGCAATTTCTGAAGCTAAACTTTGCATAGCCATAACTCACAAACCATAAAGGCTACAACTATAAAAATTTAACACAAACTAGATATATAAGTTATCTACAACTTTGTTATAGATGAGTTCACCAAGCAAACATCATTTACAAGGTGCAATCATCAATATTCTAGAAACTATTCAGAAAGCTCTAGAATTAAATAATAGAGAAATAATATTTTACTTATGTTTAAAACATCAATATTGCTATAACCAATATTACCAACACTTGGCATATATTAAATGAACACTAGAAAACAAAGTAGCTATTCCAAAATATATAACTAGATGAATTAAGGAACATATATGGAACACATATCAAAAGTACACAGTAAATTCTAATAAAATTATAGTAGCTTACATATATTCGAATAGTCTACTGTATAAATGTTATAGCATTTGAATAAGCATGGACCTCTATAAAAAAGATAAACTACTACTATAAAAAATATTGTGAGAGCAAGATAAATCTAAAACTCTACATTTTCAATAAACATATGGCCACGTTAAGTATCCAAAAAAATCATAACAATATCATGCGAGAGAGGTAGTGGAACTATATTTTCCATTATATTTTTATTATAAATTTATTTAAACTATTTACTAGACATAAAGGAAGATAGATCAATAACTCAAACATACTACATCCAATGAACCTTCAATTTTTATCACAGCACACACGTATTACCAATATCCTACCATAAAAATTTCAGTATCAAATGGAGCATCACAATATGAGATATGAATTTCCCAAACTCAAACTCTAGATAATAAGATCTAATTTTACTGTAAAAACTTTCGACTAAAACATGCAATATTATCATACCAATCCATAGATCTACTCACAAGGATTCTAAAAGTTCTCATTTGCTATTTTACGGTTTTTCTATACATTACTACGAATTTGTAAAGATTTAGCCAGAATAATTGAAAACAGAAAAAGAAAAGGAGAAACACTTTTGCCTCGAACCCCCTGTAGTCTTGTCTAATTTTCTGAGCCCAAATTTGCAATTCTTTGAGTCTGGCACCTTTGCATTGGGACCCAAGAAGTGAAACGAAATCATGTGTTCGGTCCTTCTTCTTCCTTTTTGCTGGTCGGGTCGAAGCAGAGGAGGCGCCAGGGAGACATCGGTGTAACATTCTGCAAATTTTCATGTAATAAAAATCCCGACTTTTTAAAATTTTTGCCTGAATGTGTGTTGCATGTAAATTCTAGGTCAAATTTAAGTCAAATGTTTTCCCTCCCGGCCCCAATTTCAAAAATGAGTTTTAAAACTTTTACAATGAACCACTTGTCACGGAGACTGATCACCGATGTGACGAGTGATGTTTTAAACAAAATAAATTTTTAGATAAATTAAAAACTTGGTTGAATTCGAGTCAGTACTCGAATTCAACGAGCAAGCCTACACTCGATTTATAATTTCCTAAAATAAATCCCTAACCCCTGTCATCCCTTTCAAATCAAGTTTACAAATTAATTTGTGCACCACATGTAGCGTAACTGCATGTGTGATTTGGCTCTTGTTTGTGCACGGAGGTAATTTCCTTGTCTAGTTCCTAGAGTGGGAAAGAGAAAACGTTTCCCGAAACAATCATCTACCTAGCCTACTCTTCCTTCTTCCCAAAACCCTTCAGCAAATCATCTTCTTGCTCACGTACATGGCAGCTGCATGCTACTGTACTTTGATTCAGTAATTAATTTTAATTACGTGAAGCACGTATGAAGCTGTAGCTTCCTAACCAGCCGACCTGCTCTCTCTCTCTCCCCCTCCAAAATCCACTTGCTAATTATCTTACTCATGCATGTGGTGCAGTAGCGCGTCTTGCATGCTCCTGTGCACTTGAGCCACGTCTCCTCACGTGCACCAACCAAAAGACATCAACGTCGCTGGCCTTGGCCGTTGACAGCCTGCCTGTCTCAAACCAGCAAGGCACGTGCCACCCTCTCCCTTGGACCTTGGCCAACAGCTCCAGCAGCTGGACGCGGGCACGGCAGTATGCTCCTGCCCGGCGTTGCCAAGCCCAGCTTCCGTGACGCCGAGGCCCAACACCACTTCTTCCTTTCCTCCAGCCCAGTCCGGCCTTCTCCCCTTGCTTCACAGATGCACAGCACGCACGGCAGAGGATGCCGCCGCCTGCACCCTTCGATACGAAGGAACCGACCAGCTCTCTGGGACCCACCAGTCAGCCAGCGCCTCCTCTTGCGTGCGTTCGACGCGGAAGGGAAGGGCGCCGTCCACGCAGGCCCACAGGTCAGTCGGAAGAGCCGCATCCCTCCGTCTCGCGCAAGCAGCACGCCCGCTGTCGCTCCGTGCCTTTCCGTCTCGACGCCGTTTCTTTCCGTCGTAGCTCCCTGTCTTCTTTCTTCCTCCGTACGGGGCAGTTCTCCGCTTTCCGTCTCTGCTGCTGTTTGCCGTCCGCCGCTCAGCAATCTTTGCCATCGGGCCGTGCCAGCCCGGCCGGGCGCCCGTCGTGCCGTGCCGGCACGGCACGCACCGGCCTCATCGGGCCGTCGTGCCTGTCGGGCCGTGCCTAGTCATGCTTCGTGCCTGATTTACGGCCCAGGCACGGCCCGTGGGCCGTTTTTTCGTGCCGTGCCGCCCGTTCAGCACGGTTCTTTTTCCCGGGCCGTGCCGGCCCATGGCCCGTCAGCGAGAAAATCTTCAACATTTTTATTTTTGGACAACACAGATTACAGATGACAGAGACAGACAGATCACATTTCACAGTTGACAATATATACACAGCACAAATCACACAGATTGACAGATTCACATTTTCAAATCAGAAATTCATATTCAAAATGAGCTGTTTGTGCAATGCTGCCTCATTAAAAACCTTTCTAGGTAAAACTCACCCTTGTGAGAAACCCTAGAAAGGAAAAAAGAGTACAGCCAGCTCAAAATAGTTCAAAGTATTAGTGTTATCCTATTACAATAGCCAACATCACTGGCAAACTGGCAATGCAAAGTCCTAGTGACTTGAGTGTTTGTGAGTTCTACTTCTATTACAACAGCTCAATAGACAATCTTACAGAATGACAGAAAGTCAGAAAACAGAGTAACAGACTCACTCTCTCAGCTCTCACTGCCACACAGGCACTCACAACACATCACACAGTCACAAGCATGCTGCCTCAGTGCCTCATAGAGTCATAGGTTCAGACTTGCACCAACAAAAGACCAAAATGGCAAAATGTGCCTGCAAAGAATAGATAGGGTGAGTTATTTTGCCATCAATCCAAACTAGATGAACAAGCAGGCCAGCAGCAATAGAAGTTCATTACATTACCTTGCCATGCTTTCTTCTTCTTCTATCCAGCACCAGCAGCTCCATGACTGCCGCCACTGCCTTGTCCTTCTTCATCCAGGAACAGATTTTTGAATGACTCCTCTAGGTCCAAGTCCTCAGGTGCATGTTGTTCTCTTCTTGCTCCTTGCTCCCAGTCCTTAATGCAGGTGAGCATCTCCACATGCTCAGGCAATAAGCGTCGCCGCCGGTCTTCGAGAATCCTGGCTGTACAGCTAAAACAAGACTCGGAAGAGACAGTAGATGCAGGAACAGACATGATATCTCGAGCAAGAATAGATAGGGTAGGATAGGTTAGCTTATGGTCACGCCACCAGAGCATAATGTCAAAGGATTCATCATAACAAGTGACAGTGTCACTGTCCAGATAAGCTGAGAGCTCACTGACACCAGATCCAGATGGAGCAGAAGAAGATGAAGGGGAACAAGCTGGGGATGCACCAGGACCTCCAAAGATCCTGCCCCATGCCTGCTTCCTCTTACCTGATTGAGTTGAAGGCTGTGAAGCCCTTTGAGACCTAGCTGCACCACCAAATTTCTGCTCATATTTATTATACAACTTGTACAATTCATCTTTCACATGAGCATAGTATAAACTATAAGAGGTACCAGTGGCAGCACCAAGTAGTTCAAGCACATTAAAGAAACCTTTCATCTTAGCTCTAGGATCAAGAATGAATGCATAAGAATAAAGCAGTGGAATATCATGCCAATATTTAAGAAATTTCAGCTTCATAGGATATGCAATTGCTCTAAAATTCACATCTCTTTCAGCTTTTTGCAAATGTTCAGCAATGTCAAGAATATGGTGCAAAACAAGTGGAGCTGTAGGATAATAAACACCGGACAATATAACAAGATACAGTCATAAAATAGTTCGTAAAACACCATTATACGCTCAAGCAACATACCAATGCTCGGGCTTCAATAATTCTTTACCATAATTAGAGTTAACCCACCATAGAAAAGACATCCTTATATGGCAGCAGATGTTTAAGCATTAAATAGGTGGAATTCCATCTAACATCCATATCCAATCCAAACTTTCTAGGTCTAAGAGCTCTAGCTTTACAGTAATCAGAAAACAATGCAATTCTTAGATTAGATGAATTCAAAAAGTTTATTGCAGTTCTAAAATCTTCAAGATAAGGTTTCAAAACCTTGACCCAGACTTAACAATCAGATTAATGATATGACAGGCACAACTGTGATGCACAAGCAAATACTTAACCTTTCTAGGATCATCGGGTGTAGGTGCGGGATAAGAACCCAAATAACCACGGAAGAGAGGTTGCAAAGCCTCAAAGGCTTTAGAATTAGCAGAAGCATTATCTAGAGTAATAGCAAAGATTTTATCAACCAAACCAAACTCCTCAACCACTCCAGCAATCTTAGAAGCAATGTTTTCACTAGAATGTGAGCAATCAATAAGTCTAAGACCAATAACCTTTTTATGCAACTCCCAATCAGCACTAATGTAATGAGCAACAACAGAAATATAGTCCTCTTTTGCATTACCAGACCAAATGTCAGATGTCAATGAAATAGATGAACAGGCAGGCAACAAAGAATTCTTAAGCAAAGCACGTTGTTCAACAAACAATTTATCCATATCTCTAGTAGTGGTCTGCCTAGAAACCTTTTGAAATCTAGGGTTGTGAGCACGCTTAATATAATCTTCCCAGGCCTGTGTTTCACCAATGCCTAATGGAAGGTCAAGCCTAGCAATCAAGCGGCATAACTCAGTACGAGCAAGAGCAGGATCATACACCCAATTATGCAAACCATCAGCATTCAAAGCAATCCTAGACTGGACCATACGATCATTGTCATGTTTCTTTTTACAAGATTTCAAGTGCCTAATCAAATGACCAGTACCAGCACAAGATCTAGCAGAAAACCTCTTAGAACACAGTTTACAGATGGCAGCAATTCTAATATCATTTTCCTTGATCTCAATGAGATCATCCCAGACGGCAGATTTTTTTATTCTTACCAAGTGATGAGGTACCATGAGTATCAGTCGAGGCAGCCCCTCCACCTTCGCCTTCGGCATCGACGTCGATCGGGGGGACGTTGCCGTCACCATCACCGAGATCGACACCGAACAAGCCGGCTGCATCCTCACGGATGTCGTCGTCGTCCTCGAGTTCCAGGTCGTCATCGTCCACGCGGTCAATGTCGCCGACGCCATGGAGGGGATACGGATCCGTCCCCGCTCCAGGCATGGCAACATCGACCGCGGACCGACCGGACACGGCCGCCCTCCCGCTCGGGACCGCCCCTCGGCGGTGGACACAGGGGCGCCGTGGTGGCCGTGCCATGTCTACTCCGGAGGAGGAAGACAGCATCGAGCACCGGCACCGACCTGCGCAAAAGAAAGAGCGAGTGAGAGAAAGATCTGAGATCGAGAGAGCGGCACCGGAGCCAGATCTAGGGTTAGGGTTAGAGCCTCACCTGCGCCACCGAGCACGGAACCCGAGAGGGAGAGGCCGAGGGAGGCAGGCACCGATTAGATCACGATGGCGAGAGGTAGAGGGACCGAGCAAGAACACAAACTCACATGGTTCACCGAAATAAGAGGACAGAGGAGAGGGAGAGGAAGGCAGAGAGAGAGGAAGAGGACAGAGGCCGAGGAGGGACGAGAAAGGAGGGTCAGCGACTCAGCGTTCAAGGCCTCAATGAACGCAAGGCGACTGCCGAGGTCACCGGAGCGACGGGCGGGTCACCGGAGCCCCGGATCCGTCGGCTTTGAGGCGTGCGAGGCGGGGTTCTGGTCGGCGGCGAGGTCACCGGGAGCGGGCGGAGCCCCTGATCCGTGGCGTGAGGCGGCGAGGCGGCGGCGCGGCGGCGTCGGCGAGAGAGAGCGAGGCGAGACATAGAGGCGAGGCGAGAGGCGCATAACGCTGGTGGCGAATGAAATGGGCTGCATGGCCAGATAT
>JADLZL010006350.1:0-29394 GCA_015844335.1 Chrysopogon serrulatus
CTTATTGATCACTAGCATTCCTAAGAATGAATTAAGTTGTCATCCCTAATTATAATGCCAAGGAATAAATATAGGTTTATATATATATGTATTACTCAATATGATTAGGCAGAAATATGAATATAAACTAAAATCGGTTCGCAAACGGATAGATAATTATACCATTGTAGCATTTTACCTAGAGAATTCTACCAGGTTGTCGATTTATATTTATACCACTGGGAAAGCTTGTAATAAACTCAAATCTATTATATTGATAAGGAATTAAATACAATGAATAAGTGATATTACCAAGGTCATCTACTCTACTTATAACAGGCAGAGCTCACAAGATAAATATAGATAAATACGGGTGATAAGCATAATCAAGTATCATAATTATATTGATAATCATCAGAGCACTTCCTAGTCATAATCATAGTTAGTCAATGGATAAACTAAGGAGATAACTGTCTACGGTAATTCTATAACTACGTCAATGAACAACTCTAATTAGTGCAATTACACCTAGTAATCATCGTTAAGTTAATCCTACATCATGATCACATGTAAAGGGGCATCATCTAGGGAGGATGTGAAGCAGAGTCATCATCCAACTTCGCGACCGTGCCCTGCTGTCCTACATACGGGGGGTGGACTACAGAGGAACCAACGTAGCTATTACCTACGTGGACTACCACATGTCCCGGCACATCAGGGTGCACTCGCAGACAAACAAGATGTCTAGACACCTCGTCTACATATCGTTCATCATCTACCCATTGTACGTTTGGATAAACGCTATATGAGCAATTACATGAATTCAATAAGATCGAACCAACTATACTAGGCATATAATCAAAGTAGACAATGACTATTGCAATTAAGAACATATGAACTATTAAGAATAATGCCCCCCTATTCAGAATAAAGAATACAATAAGAAAGAAAGAAATAGAACTATACCGAACTCCTGCGCTCTAGACAGACACCGGGGGCTCCAGATCCCATGAAGAACTAGATCTCCTCTACTTCTAATCTAACTAACTAGAACTATGAACTAGAAGGCTCTTGATGAACTAGAAGGCTTCTTGATGCGTGATGGCTTGAGGCCTTGATGAATAATGAATGTCTCCTCCAGAGGGTCTGCCCCTTTATTTATAGCCCGGTGGGATGAACGTGCGCCGCAGGATCAAACCGACTTAACCAAGGGCCGAGATGCATCAGGAGAGGCGGTGGAGGAAGCTTCCAGAAGGGGACGGCCAAACCCTAGAGGGGGGCGCCGCCCGGCGCCATGGTGGGGCCGGTCAGCCCCACCTGTCGGGGTCTACCGGTCCCACTGCTTCGGGTGTCTTTTAGATCCTTCCCACGTCTCGATCGTGATCTTTCCCGTGGCAAATAAGTTTCGTGATTAATATGCACTCTAATCCCTCTTTTAAGCTTTTCTGGGAAAGTCCCTAGAAAATATAGAATATGCAAAACTCATGGAATTTGTTAGTTAAAACCCTAGACTAGTGTGTATTCATATATCCTTTCATGTCTAAAGTTCTAATAAAAGTTGATGTTATCCACCATCAACAACTCCCCCAAGCTTACCTTTTGCCAGTCCCTTGGCAAACAAACTTAGCCTAATTTTTATTATATTTGGATCAGGAGTTGCTACAATGTTGTTATACTCTTCAGGTACACATGCTTTCAAACAAAGATTTTCCTTCGGATTAAATAGTGTATGTTCTAATCTTCAAACTTACCCATTTTACCTTTAACTATAGGGCTTTACAGCTCTTGCATGAGTCTTGAGTAATCAAAAGACAGAACAATCAAGTTAAGCAATATATCTCAAATTCTTCGCAGTGCTAATATTCCAGAGTTTTTTCATAAGTTTTCACAATAAAACTTAGAGCTTAATTGTATGATACCCTCAAGTCCCTCAGTGTATGTGGTATTTATGGTTCTCTCTTAAGGCATTAATGATGTTATGCCTCCTAAAGCTAAGGGTATATATAGTAGAGCTTATAGGAGTGGCAATAACAAGGGTAGGCATAGTTGCAATGCATATATTATAAAGTCAACTAATGGATCCACAGATAATCGAGGCATACAATCAAACCAAGATGTGCATATGTATGGAATATAGTGGATAGGTGTATGTATGGTATTTGTGGCTAATTCTAATTCTACTTTTGCTCTTGAAGATAACTCTCTTAAAACTTTTCTCAGGAAAAACATGGGATATCTTTATTATTTTTATTATTTAATCAGGGAGGCGGACATCTAGTACCCATTGCTTTAATTGCTAGGACATTTGTCCATCTTTTACTCTCCCTCTTTTTTTTGCATAGCCACATGCATTCCTTGAATACAATAACCAAGTAGAGAGATACAGTGAGGACTTAGAGCATTTATAACAGGGGTTATCCTATGGGGTATATATGTATATTTTTGGTATTTACTCCCAGTGTAGGAGAAAAATATTTTTGTGATGAACATGGATGGAAAATATGTGAATGATCGCGATTACTCCCAGGGTAGAAATAATGCATATGTAGACTGGAGTGTGCAAGTGCTCTTGGTTTTAAAAATATGACAAGACTCTTATAAGGCATACAACATAGGTTGACTGAACTCAATGCAAAGCAGGTAGCTTTAATGTGAAACGGTTTCCTATCTTCTAAAGATATTATTTCTGGCTTTGGTAGGAATTCATACTTTGTCATACAAGAGCCCATCATGTATATTTTAAATTTTCAAAATAAACCTCCAGAACTTAGTAGTGCTAGGAATAAGATAAATAGTGGCTCAGCCTTCATGAATCATATCGATCAACTATCTAGACTCAGCGCAAGCTTATGCCTCCACAATTCAGATTCAGAGTAAATTCTCCAATTAAAACAACAACGTTTAAAAACTCGAGAAAGATTTAAGTTTGGCAACTAGGTACTTGACAAGAATGACAACAGAGCAACTATTCATCATCTCCAAGATAAATTTTAATGTTCATCAAGTTTTTAATTAGCTCCGGCCTGACTGTCTTTATATATAACTAAATATTTATTTGGTTTAAATAATTATATATCTTTTTATTGTTTTGAATTAATGAACTAACAAAAGACTCTATGACTTTGTGGACCTTCATGTGCCCACATATTTTTAGTATTTTATGACTATATAAGGTAAACATTAATAATCGCCTATGTATAGTTACCTGATAACTAGGGGATGCTCCTCCCCCAAGCTAGATATTTGCAATACTTGGTGTAGATGTCCTTCGTGAGTGAGCTAGCCGGCCAGCAGGCCTAATGGTTGCCAGCGATAAACTCTCTCCTTGTCATGATGTTGTTCTGTATAAATACTCTCCGAGAAAAGGGAAACCAAAACTCGAGGCTCGAATTTAATACCGGGTTAGCGATCAGCCAAAGAGTAATTGATTATCTTTATGAGCAAATTTTTACGTTGCGGATTTTAGCAAGATTTCATATTTCTCTCTCTTTTTGAATTTTTCTGTAATACAGGAAATAAATACGAATGCTATTTTTATTATTTTATTATTATTTTTATGCCACCACAGTAAATATTCCTATGGGAGTTACCATAAGTTTATTCACATGGGGCTCATGTATTTGCGATGCAATAGATAATGCAGTAAATATATATTTTTTTATATATATTTAATGTGCAAACACAAATATGCTACTAAATATGTAGGTTAAAGTAAACCTACTAGTAAACTTAAGTAGGTAACTACCATTCTAACGTTATGGCTAGGGTACGGAATTTAAAGTCTACCGACAGGACTTAGATAAAGGAGAATACTTACTTAGTGGGTTCCTCGTCTGAGGTTACCTCAGTCAATTCCCCATCTCGTGATGGTGCAACAAGCGCTTCTTTTTTCTCCTTCCATTTTATTTCTGTTTCTTCTGCTTCTCTCTTCTCTAGCTTCAGCTCTTCAGCTTTGTTTTCCTTCTCCCACTTTTCTAGTTGTGCTAGGATCTCTTCTTTTTCTGCCTTGGCGATCTGGTCTATTCTTTTAGCTTCCGCTTCCCACTCACTCCAGCGTGGTGCTTGTATGTTCTCTTCTTGCTCCTTGTACCAGTCCTCATACTTCACAATTTTGCTAGGAAATTCTTCCCATCCATAGTGAGGCTGGACAGCCTGACGATGGCCTTGGCGTCTTCTCCTGTCGCGTTGCTTTCTGATCTGCTCCTGGTTAACAAGTGTTCTAAATTGATAGCGTACCTTTCCAGTGGGTAAGTTGAAGTGGATCTGCCCGGACCCAATGTAGATGATAGCGTTGGCTGTGTAAAGAAATGGTATTCCTAGAAGGATCAGGGATTCATCGTCTCCCTGCATATCAAGAACTAGAAAATCTGCAGGTATATATTGCTCTTGAATTCTTACCATGACATCCTTAACCATACCTTCAGGGAATCTTAGTGATTGATCCGCCATCTACAACTGAATATATGTTGGGTATATAGGTAAATTATTGAATAGATCATCATATACCTATTTTGACATTACGTTGCAGCCTGATCTGGTGTCGCAGATGGTGTTGGCGAAAGTGGTGTCTTTGATTGTGCATTCAATGATTGGTATACCTGGATCACCTCTCTTTGTTGGAAATGGTTTGGGTAGCATATGATCATTTTCTATATTGAGAGTAGTAATTAGTTGAGTAGTTTCTTCAGGTGCATGCTTGATCTCCCTCCATCTTCAATTGCTTCTATTTTTTTTTCTTCGGCACTGATTGCTATAGTTGCTCTTCTTGTTGATAGAATTGCTTCGGGGCTGCGGGAGCTTTCGGGGACGCGGTTCTTGAGCGTGAATCTTTCTTTCTTGTCCTTAATGGATAGGATGATCTTGGCGTATTCGCATTGATGATAGCTTTTATTGTGCACATAATAAATGGTGCGCCCAAAATTATGGGTGCCTTCTCATCCACTTCTGTCTCCATGACCACGAAATCAATTGGGACGTATGATTGTCCCACTCTGATGACAACTTCTTCTAGTACTCCCTCAGGGTAGCAAATGGACTGATCTGCAAGCTGCAAACGCATATTTGTGTACAACAAGGGGTCACTTAATATTTTCTCATAGATTACCTTGGGCATAATGTTGACACTAGCACCGAAATCACAGATAGCCTCACGGAAAGTTGTGACATCCTATAGCGATAGGAATGACAGGCCTTCAGGGGGTCTCCCATCTTCTTAGGTAGAGAGTGGTCAATCCACTGTACATCTGCAGGCTCAATATGATATTGGGTTGCATTGTGAATATCAACAAGATTAGCAGTTTCTAAATCTTGCGGTTGGCCTGGAATCTTACCTTTCTCAAATAGAGGAACAGCAGCAGCTAACTGAGCTAATTGTGATTCTAACATTTTATTAAAGCCGTGCTGATTCTTTATAGCAGAAGCAAAGGTGTCCATTCTAGTATTTATGTTTTCTAATGTTTTATCATTTGAAGCTATCTTTCTAGATATTTGATCTAACAATTTAGATTGACCAGCAACTAAATCTCTTAAACGTGGCAGATTGTAATTATTAAAATTATTATTACCTTGGTTGTTACCTTGGTAATTACCTTGTCGAGTTGCTGATTCCATCCTTGGTTTTGTTGAGGACGATAGTAGGTGTTGTTGTTGATGAAGTTCACATCCTCTTGCAGTGTAGGGCAGCTGATAGCCGAATGCCCATAGTCTCCACATTCTTCACATGTCATATGGGAATCATCTATGTGCATGACTTCCTTCTTCTCTATATCGAGCTTCTTCATAATAAGGTCTAGCTTAGCAGTGACCATGTCAGTTTCCTTAAGATGATGGATCCCTCCTCCTTTCTTGCGAGGTTGAGTACGTTCTTCATTTCAGCTTGAATTTGAGGCCATCTTCTTAACAAGTGCTTTAGCATCTAAGAGCTTAAGTGACAGAAAAGCTCCTCCAGCTGCAGCATCAATAGACTCATGGGTGCTAGAGACAAGCCCGTGATAGAAAGTTTACATTAATAACCACTCCTCTATTCCATGATGAGGACAGTCTTCTATATAGTTCTGGAATCTTTCCCATGCTTCAGTGAATGATTCGTCATGTTGCTATTGAAAACTTGTAATTTTCCCAGGCAAAGCGTTCGCCTTGGCTGTAGGAAAGAATTTTGCCAGGAAAGTGGTTGAGCACAGGTCCCATGTAGTGTTCTTGTCTTTGTTGATGTAAAACCATTGCTTAGCTTTCCCCAATAATGAGAACATGAAAAGACCGAGTAAAATAGCATCTCTTGGTACTCCTCTGATCGTGAAGGTGCTACAGATTTCTAGAAAGTGTTGTAAATGTGCACTTGCATCTTCATGAGCTTTTCCACAGAATTGGCTGGCTTGAACCATGGTGATGAGAGCAAGCTTGAGCTTGAATCCATTCTCCCCAGTGTTGACTGTTGGTCCAGTCCGGATGTTTGCCGTTGTTGGGGCAGAGAACTCACGCAGTGTCTTCTCAGCCATGTCTTCAAACACAGGAGCTAGGTTTTCTCCTGATTGCTCTTCTGTTTGTTCTTCTACTTGTTCTTTAATTTCTTCTTCTATTTCTTCTTCCAGTGTTGGAGCTGGCTCCTCCGAAGAGCTAGCTTGAGCAGCAATGGGTGTTCTTGATGGTGACTTGAATTTGTCCCTCGCTTCTACAAACTTCTTCTTTCTAAGGAGTTTCTCTGGATCGTCGAAAGTGAAGCCAAAAATGCTTGTTGGTATTTCTAACGATATTTCTAATTAACGAGATTAAAAACACATGGTATTGAATTAACTTATCATTAGCAACTAGCCACTTATTTATCACTAGCATTCCTAAGTATGAATTAAGTTGTCATCCCTAATTATAATGCCAAGGAATAAATATAGGTTTATATATATATGTATTACTCAATATAACTAGGCAGAAATATGAATATAAACTAAAATCGGTTCTCTGTTTTTTTGAGATAATTATACTATTGTAGCATTTTACCTAGGGAGTTCTACCGGGTTGTCGATTTATATTTATACCCTTTGGAAAAGCTTGTAATAAACTCTAATTTATTATATTGATAAGGAATTATATACAATGAATAAATGATATTACCAATGTCATCTACTCTACTCATAACAGGCAGAGATCACAAAATAAATATAGATAAATACGGGTGATAAACATAATCAAGTATCATAATTATATTGATAATCATCGAGCACTTTCTAGTCATCATCATAATCATAGTTAGTCAATGGATAAACTAAGGAGATAACTGTCTACGGTAATTCTATAACTACGTCAATGAACAACTCTAATTAGTGCAATTACACATAGTAATTATCGTTAAGTTAATCCCACATCATGATCACATGTAAAGGGGCATCATCTAAGGAGGATGTGAAGCAGAGTCATCATCCAACTTCATGACCGTGCCTTGTTGTCCTACATACGGGGGATGGACTATAGAGGAACCAACGTAGCTGTCACCTACGTGGACTACCACACGTCCCGGCACATCAAGGTGCACTCACAGACAAACAAGATATCTAGACACCACATCTACATATCATTCATCATCTATCCATTGTATATTTGGATAAACGCTATATGAGCAATTACATTAATTCAATAAGATCGAACCAACTATACTAGACATATAATCAAGTAGACAATGACTATTGCAATTAAGAACATATGAACTATTAAGAATAATGTCTACCTAATCAGAATAAAGAATACAATAAGAAAGAAAGAACTAGAACTATATCGAACTCCTGCGCTTCAGACAGACACCGGGGGCTCCAGATCCCGATGAAGAACTAGATCTCCTCTACTTCTAATCTAACTAACTAGAACTATGAACTAGAAGGCTCTTGATGAACTAGAAGGCTTCTTGATGCTTGATGGCTTGAGGCCTTGATGAATAATGAATGTCTCCTTCGGGGGAGGGTCCGCCCCTTTATTTATAGTCGATTGGGATGAGCGTGCGCCCGCAGATCAAACCGACTTAACCAAGGGCCGAGATGCATCAGGAGAGGCGGTGGAGGAAGCTTCCAAAAGGGGACGGCCAAACCCTAGAGGGGGGCGCCGCCCGGCGCCATGGTGGGGCTGGCCGGCCCCACTTGTCGGGGTCTGCCGGTCCCGCTGCTTCGGGTGTCTTCTAGATCCTTCCCACGTCTCGATCATGATCTTTTCCGTGACGGATAAGTTTTGTGATTAATATGCACTCTAATCCCTCTTTTAAGCTTTTCTGGGAAAGTCCCTGGAAAATATAGAATATGCAAAACTCGTGGAATTTGTCAGTTAAAACCCTAGACTAGTGTGTATTCATATATCCTTTCATGTCTAAAGTTCTAATAAAAGTTGACGTTATCCACCGTCAACACAAATCTACATCATAGAATTATCCACAACTCAGGAATATGCTAAACTACTCTAGAGGGATCCAGAAGACCCCAGAGTGAAGGGGAGGCGGGGCCGCCACCAGATGGGGCCAGGCGTCCCCACTGCCCAGGCCGGTCGGCACCCTCCTGTGGGGTCCACCTCCCATCTTCTGAAATGTTCCTCCACCGCCTTTGAGGATCAATCTCAGCCCTACGTGAAGTCTGTTTGATCAAACGGCTGTCGTGCATCCCGCCGGGCTATATAAGTGGAGCCAGACCCCCGGGAAACCCTAATTCATTCAATACCTCATTCAAGTCATTCAAGGTAGAGCCACTTGAAGATCAAGTCATCTAGAGCTTCAAGTTCTAGTTTCTCATAGCCTTCTAGTTCATAGTTTAGCCTAGTTAGATCTAGATTAGAGGGAGTCAAGGCGTGTTAATCAGTCTTGGATTCCGGAAGTTGTCAAGAAGAGAAGAGTCTGGTATAGTTCTTTTTCTCTCTTCTTTCTTATTGTATTATCTGTGTTTGTATGATATTTACTAGCAACATTGTTCTTCATCTTAGTTTAATTATTATGTTCAATGTCTACTTCAATATATCTAGTTTAGTTGGTTTGCTATTATATTCATGCACTGGTTCGTATAGCGCTCATCTAGTTGATCATATGGTGGGTGGTAGGCAATATGTAGACATGGTGTCTAGATGCTTCGCTTATCTGCGGATATCCCCCGTTGTGTCGGGTAGTGAGGTAGATCGTGGATGTGACAGATCCATTGAGTCCTTTGTAGGCCTTCCCCCGTACGGTGGATTGGTAGAGTGGGATTGTCAGGTTAAGAGTGTACTTATACACATGAGGTTCCTGTACCCATCTTTTTCTGTACATTGCTCCGATGTGTTTGGGAATTATGGTAGTATTACTTGCCAATGATTACTAGATGTACTTGCACTA
The DNA here is from genome assembly GCA_015844335.1 of Chrysopogon serrulatus. Classification (NCBI taxonomy): domain Eukaryota; kingdom Viridiplantae; phylum Streptophyta; class Magnoliopsida; order Poales; family Poaceae; genus Chrysopogon; species Chrysopogon serrulatus. The sequence goes on from JADLZL010006350.1 coordinate 9,308, forward strand.
GTTGACGTAACTTTGACATATAGTTAAATACTTTGGAATTATTTCTCTATTAATTGATTAGACAACATTGACATGATTAGAGCGCTATGATGGATTATTATTATTAGGAGATAACTGATTAATGGCTCATTATCTTTATCATTATTACATTTATACTATTTATCTTGTGACTTACCCCTGTTATGAGTAGACTGTATGGCATTGGTTACATCGTCTATTCAATGCATATACATATATATGTTATCAATACTATAAAGTAGCTTCTTAGTAATGCCTTCCCAGTGGTAGAATATAAATGACAACCTGGTAATACTCTAGGTAAAATGCTACAATGGTATAATTATCTCGTCCACTTGCAGAATTATTTTTAGTTTATATTCATCTTTATTTATTTCTACCTAGTCACATAAAATGATAAAATTTAGTACCAAGATTTATTCCTAGCTTTACAATTAGGGATGATAATCTAGTTTCACAGCTAGAAGTATGGGTAAAGAGACTAGTGGCTAGTTGCTAAAGGCAAGTTAATTAATACCAATATTTTTAGTGTCATTGCGTGGGATAGAGATTTGAGATTTATTACAGTGACGTTAGAAATGCCAACAGCTATGAACAATGAGGGCAAGAAAATCAAGGGCAAACCGATGGGGAAAGATGCCTAACCAAAGACAAGAGAAACAGCACCACGGATGATGATGACAGCGAACAACGACGGCGGCAAGGTCTTCTCCCTTCTCTCCCTTTTTCCTTCTCCCTTCTCTCTTTTTTCGTTGATTATGAAGAGGCGGCTGTTGGGATGAGGCCAAACACCGGGCTCCCAAACAACATCGGTAAGGAAAAGAGAAAGGAAAAAGGAGAAAATAAGAAAAACACATGCTGCTGCCACGTTGCTGTTGTCCCCTAAATCTTCCAAAAAATCCAAACTTCATGCCCCAAACTCCAATTAAAACATATGAGTAGTCAAACAAAAAGTATTTGATGAGCTTACACATTGGTGATCTCCATTACTCCATTAGATCAAATCATAAAAATCCAAATTTTTGGTTTCTCCTTAAACCCGATCAATCTTCACTAAAAAATCACTTGATTCTTAGAAAAATAAATTCATATTTATCAAGCATTCTTAGGTATTACACATCACAACACACAACAAGTGGGAATAAACTCTGAGTACAACATTGTACTCAGCTATACTTACCCTTCATAAACCAAAAATAAAGTGACACCAAGGAGTATACAAGGCTTCATTCAGGTAGGGCTAGCTTGAAAACATTTTACATAAAAAGCATAGTAATATGAGATCACTCTTTTATTATGCTAGCAGCAGATTATTAATAATTAACCTTTCATCTAGATTAGCACTTGTACTCAGCAATCACTTGATTATATACAAACAAATGGGTATAGATCACACCCAAGACCTCCATGCCTTGTTGCTTCACTATATTCATCCTACCCAGTCTCCATTCACTATTAACACATGGTTCTTTTTCACAATAGCAAGTATAGCCAACTGTGACCAGAGAAGTAGCCATCCTATATCTCACGGATGACAGGAAATCATCCAACTTCTATCGGTCTAAGTATAGCTAAGCAACTATTGATTCTAAACATAAATATGATTCAAGGTATACTTTTGTTGGGTATATATGCAACAAGTGTTTCGATTCAACTCCTATAACTTAATGTAATAAACAATGTACAATACTCAATTGCATTTTATAAAAGATGCAGGACTTAGAATGCTCTGAGGCTTGCCTAGAATACGACACAAGTCAGTGTTGTTAGATGGTATTTGCTTGGTGACACTACAAGGATTCACCTCTAATGCCACACCACATGATTGCAACACCACAAATTTTGTTGCCATAGGAGGGTTGTATGGCAACCTTTCCATAAAATGGTTGCAATATATACCTATAATGCAACGGACTAAATGTGTTGCAATATGTGTGGTTTGACGTTGCCACAGGCATGTGCTACTACAACCATTTAAGAATTGTGCTGCAATTAGTTAGCATTATTGCCACGGTGCTTTGGAGTTGCATTAGTGCTGATTTTCGTTGCAATTAGTCAATGTTATTGCAACTATATTGGATTTGGTTGCGTTTTCTTGTAACTAATGCCATGGTTATTCTGGGTTGCAATAATTTTTAGTAATGTTGCAATTGCTAGGTGGTTATTGCAACGAGAATGTTTAACGGATGCAATAGCATGTCCCTATTGCCACTGTTTTTTTGGGTTGCCATAATCTTACATAGCATTGCAATTGTTATGTACTTATTGCAACTAGAATCATAAATGGACTCAATATGAAGTTACTATTGCCATGATTTTTTTGTGTTGCTACAGACTAATGTACTATTTGGTGAGCACATCATACATGTGCATCATGTTGGTTAAAGATACGCGCAACTTTCCCCATCGATTGATCTCTTTCTAACACAGGTGTGTTGCGTCATAGAATGTGTGGAACCGACACAGCGCGGCTTTCTCCCTGTTGATTTGGTCGCTCATTGGTTATAACATGCTCATCATGTGTATCGGACAGCCAAGGGGCCCAACCTCCCATATATATCATCTACTAGATATGAGGCCATGCATTACACGGGGTTACAAATTTTTCCCGCACGCCTATAATGGTCTACATGGCTTGCAGGTTAAACAAAATATTAGGAAATATATAAATTTAATTATATAGAAAATGTAAAGCTCATTTCATGAATTTTATCTCCTAAACTATGTAGATTTATTAATTTAAAAAACCAAACAAAATATATTTTATTTTTTAATTATTATGAATTTTATAAGTTTAAGTTGTTTTAATCATTTTAAAAATAATAGAAAGCTTATAAATAATAAAAAGTAATAGTAAGCAAGAGGTCCAATCGTACACTTGTATACTATAGGTATAGAGTGCCAAACTAAAACTCAGGGTCCTTTATAAACTGATAAAGAAATAATACTCAATGCGTATATACAAAATTTTGTCACACTGAATATTTATATAGAAGCAATATTCATATAAAATAATTATACATATTGAATCACCTCCGTTAATTCTTCTAACTTTATTTACTTGATTTTCAATTAAAAATAGCTGTTATTGCTTTTTTTTTTTTAGCAGACGCTGTACTTATGGGAGTTGTGCATAGCGTGTTTGTCTTTTGGGCTGGCTTTTGGACTCTAGTATATTCGCTTTTTTGGGCCAAAATAATAATCTAGTACTAATAATTCTATTAATCTAGTTGCTAATACTACTAGTAGTACACACGTATATTGGAGGGGGCCTAGTGACGTGGGGGCCTGGAGCGGCTGCCGCGTTTCCTCTTTGTCAAAAAAAGAAGGCCCAACGAAACGGAACAGCTGAAATATACGAGAGGTCTGTGAGTTCCGGCCGCCGCTGCTCTCCGATCCATCGGATGTTTGGTGCCTTTGGTCTTCCATTGTTTCTCGCCGAGTCGCTCCGCTGCGCAGATGCGCACTCCATTGCAGTGATCCGATCACAGCTTCGTTAAGTTCATTGCGCAGTTTGCCGGCAGCCATACGTGACTCCGACTCTAGACAAGCGACGATCCCATGTCAGGTGTCTCAGGTACCGTTCGTTTGTCCAATTTGCTCCTAATTCCCTTTGTTGATCTAAAAACAATAAGCAATATTTAATTAACCTCCAATTATTTATTTATTTACTTAAATTTTTATTGTTCAGAAGACAAGATTTGGCAATCCCAAAAGCTGTACGGTTCAAAGAGCATACGTGCAGTTAGGGCATTGTGATCTAAGAGTTGAGGCTATTTAGGGGATAATCATTATCTCAGAGTTCTCAACTAGGTAATTTACTAACTTTTGATACCTCTGCATGCATGCTAGCTGACCTCCATATTTATGTAGTTTTATTTTTAACATATATATTTGATGGAATTCTAATTTGTTTTTGTTTGATGTGATAATCATCATGCAGAATAATGTCACATGATGATAGGAGTTGGATGCGGTTGCCTCGTTCTTCACCCGAGTGGCAAGAGAAACTCCGACAATTTCTAGACATCACATTTGGTGGCACATCGAGAGGTGGAACTGCTATGTGTCCATGTCCTAGATGTGTATGTATGGCATATAGATCACGGTCTGTGGTTCAGCTTCATTTGCTTGCTAGAGGGTTTGATGAAAGCTTTATTAGCGAAGAGGAAGGCTCAGACGTGGGATTACACAACGAAGACACACAACCATCTGATGTAGAAGTATATAATGACGCACCATCATCAGCTGATGTGGAAGTAGACAACAAAGCCATGCCACATGAAGCTGGAATAGACAATGAAGAAGGCGCACCGAGTGACGACCGTGGTGCCACTAATTTGGTTAGATCTCTAATCAGAGGCGCTATACATGGAGAGATTAGAGATACTGATGACAATGAACAGCCGAATGAACATGCGAAGATCTTTTTCAAATTATTACAAGTTGTAGAAAAGGAATTATATCCAGGTTGCACGGATGCTACTCAGGTCTCTTTTGTTGTGCAACTTTTTCAGGTTAAGTGCATGTGCGGTATTAGTAATAGAGCATTGGAGGGGGTACTTAATCTGTTCTCAAGGTATCTCCCTAAAGGCCACTGTGTCCCAGACACAATGGAGAAAGTGCAAAGGGTGGTTCGAGATCTAGGCTTGGACTATATAAAGATAGATGCATGTGAGAATAATTATGTGTTATTTTGGAAGGAAAATGCAAATCTGGATACATGTCCCAAATGTGAAGAGTCTAGGTGGAAATTGCCCAACGGCGGTGCTCACAGGGGCCATGCAGATGGTGGTGCTGATACAACAAATAATAAGCGTGTCCCACGTAAAATCCTACGGTACTTTCCTCTTACTCCTCGGCTGCAAAGATTATATATGACAGAGAGCACATCATCGCAAATGCGATGGCATAAGGAAGGATTGGTTAATGATGGAAAAATGCGTCACCCTACTGACTCGAAGGCATGGAAGCACGTGGATAGGAAGTATCATTGGTTTGCAAAGGAAGCTCGTAATATTAGGCTTGGTCTTGCTTCAGATGGCTTCAACCCCTTTGGCATGCAAAATGTTACATACACCACATGGCCTGTTATCCTAATCCCTTACAATTTGCCTCCTTGGTTGTTTGAGAAACAACCTTATTGGATGATGTCGATGTTGATACCTGGTCCAAAATCTCCTGGAATGAATATTGATGTATATTTGAGGCCCCTCATTGATGAGCTGAAGGAACTTTGGGAAAAGGGTATTGAAACATGGGATGACAAGGTAAAGAAGAATTTTAAACTACATGCTATTCTGCTTTGGACAATTAATGACTTTCCTGCATATGCGATGCTTTCTGGTTGGAGCACCAAAGGAAAATTTGCATGTCCATATTGCCACAAGGATACAGATTATTTGTGGTTGAAGTTTGGGAGTAAGCACTGCTACATGGGACATCGTCGTTTTTTGCCATCGGACCATCCTTGGCGCATGAACAAAGTTAGCTTCAACAATGAGGTGGAAACCAGGGAGGCTCCAATACCATTGTCTGGTCAACAGGTATTGGAGCAGTATGAAACTTTTGATCAAGTGAGATTTGGAAAGGCGGCAACAAAAAAGAGGAAGCGTGATGAAGATAAAAGATGGCACAATTGGAGGAAGAAGAGTATTTTTTTTGAGCTCCCTTACTGGTCCTCTTTGCTGATAAGGCATAATTTGGATGTGATGCACATTGAGAAAAACATATGCGAGAGCATATTGGGTACTTTGCTTCAGATTGAAGGTAAATGTAAGGACAGCGAGAATGCCCGGCTTGACATGGAACAGCTAGGGATAAGGCAAGATCAACACCCTGTGATTGACAATAATAATTATACCTTGCCACCAGCCTTGTACTTTTTAGATAAGGATGACAAGAAAAGTTTATGCCAATTTCTACAGGGAGCGAAGATGCCTGATGGGTTTAGCTCCAACATAAGGAGATGTGTTGACGTAAATGCATGTAAGGTGTCTGGACTCAAAACTCATGACTACCATATTATTTTATAGAAACTGTTACCTTTAGTCATAAGAAAGATTTTGCCAGAAGAAGTTGTCATGCCATTGATTCAGCTTAGTAAGTTCTTTACTGCACTTTGTTCAAAGGAGCTGGTGGAAGACGAACTTGACAAACTTAGCAGTTCAATTACAGAGACTCTTTGCCAGCTTGAGATGGTATTTCCACCCGCATTTTTTGATATCATGATTCATTTGCCAGTTCATCTAGCTGAAGAGGCTAAACTTGGAGGGCCTGTGTGTTATAGATGGATGTATCCTGTTGAGAGGTACCTACGTACTGTTAAAAGCTATGTGAGGAACAAGACACACCCAGAAGGTTCAATTGCTGAGGGATACATAGCCGAGGAGTGCCTTACATTTTGCTCCAGATTCTTTGATGTCGACACCAAGCTGAATCATGTTGATCGTCATGAAAGTATAGCTGTGAATGAGCAGCCATCTGGTCTGAGCATATTTGGTGAAATGGACTACAAGAGGAGAGGACAGACTATCGAGATATTTGGTGGAGATGAGGTTCGGAAGATGATGCACTATATAATTAGTAACTGTGATGAAGCTAGACCATGGGTCGAGTAAGTTGCAATATACCATCATTAATTACTCTAGTATTTGTTTGTGGCATCAACTAATTAATTGGCTATTTCAATGTAGTGAGCATATGGAAGAACTTAAAAAAAATAGTATAAGGAATCTTAATAAACGACACAAGGAGCACTTTGTAAGGTGGTTTGAGGGAAAGGTTAGTTCTATTTTTCCATTTGTTTATTCCTTGTAAAGGTTAGGACGATGTACTAATTACTAGAAGACTATTTGTTTCCAAACTGAATTTGCAGATCACCAAACTATATGAGAAAGGGGAAGTAAGTGAACTGATGTATGCCCTCTGTCAAGGACCGGACCATCGAGGTCGTGTGTTTAATAGGTGCTACATCAATAACTGGCTATTTCGCACCACTGCCATTGAGAGAAACCTCGTCACACAAAATAGTGGTGTGGTCGTCAGGGGTGACGATACTATTGGCAACATGACCTGGTACGGAGTGATTAGAAAAATTATCTCACTCGAATTCCCAACACAAAAAGAAGTTGTATTGTTTCAGTGTGATTGGTATGATGTGCCAGCTACCAGTACCATCAGGAGTAGAGGATACAGTAGGGATAAATATGGTGTTATTGATATCGATACTTCAAGGTTTCGATATTCAAATGAACCTTACATTCTGGCAACACAGGCTGAACCAGTGTTTTTTGTCAACCTCGTGAACAAGCCGGGATGGTCCAGTGTGGTTTTGGTGAGACCAAGAAATTTGTTTGCGATGCCAGCAGAAAATGAGGGTGATATGGAAGTCAATATACTTGATGTGGGAATCCAGGACATGAATTTGTTAAGCCCAAATGAGGATTTGTCAAATTGGACAAGAGCGGACAAAGGAAGGCACAACTGTTGATGCCTCCGTGATTAATCAAAGGTGCGTGGCAAAAGCTATTCCCGAACCAGATGATGATGTGGACTTTCTTGATGAGAATGATGATGATGAAGATGACACCTACATTGACGATGGAGTTGTTGCACCAGTTGTGGTGGAAAGCGAAGAAGATGATTTCTTTGTTTAATTACTAAATCTCACTTCGATCTATCAGCAGTCGACAGATGTACATTCATCCTAAAAACTGCGATGTGTACTTTAGTTGATTCTCTCTGTATTCTTGCTGATTATTGATATGTCTAAACCCAGAATTTAAATAAAACACAATGCTAAGAGGTGCACTATTCAGACTACTCTTATTTTCCATGAAAGGCTAGGCTGGTCTCTTTCAGTGTTTGCAAAAGGTAACTGCAGGCTGATTTTGTTTTCTAAATTGATTATGGCTCCACTAATATACTTATTCAATTCAATTGTGAAACTATGCGAATGGTGTGATGGTAAAATTGTCATGGAAGATGCACACAAGCAGTAGTGCAGTACTACTCAGACGGCACCATCTCTTTCAATTGAGACTGGAATAAGAGCTTTCAGACAACATACAATTTACAGCCCAGGCTGCAGCAGCACTGTAGCTGGGACAGAGATAAGGCTTAGACAGACCTCCATCTTTGTGACAAAATAAACGTCCATGCACTTATGTAATTTGCAGAATATGGGTTGCATAATATGGGTAGAACAAGTCAGTCCACCATCAGTAACCAATAGTAAAAAGAATATACATAATCCTGAGTTGATTTCCCTAGGCCTTTAAACGACAACCCAGAATCGGTTCTTGGCCGTGGCGAAGGGGGGTTGATCCTTTCACCCGCTTGTCGCCGGCCAGCGGGGACTTGTTCTTCGCCATGGCGGACGCAGCACCTACGCTCACCTTCTTCCCGCCAATCACCACGGGCTTCATCGTCACGGACCACGTCGAGCGCAGCTCCTCTTCCTCGACGTCCGGCTTGATATCCTCCTCGTCGAGCACGTAGTATTCGATGGCCTTCGTCGTCCGATCCGCGGCGGGGGCAAACTGCCCGCGCGCTTGCCCCGCCGCTCAATACCGGTCGTCGATTCGCCCGGCGCCGCCCGCATTGAAGGGATGCGAAGAGGCTAGGACGGAGGTGATGGGGAAAGGAAACACCCTGTGAGGGTGAGTCGCCCGTGGGGAGGACGGGTGTGGCGTGCGCTTGACGCTTTATTGTGGCCGCAATCCACCTCCGCTTTGCATATGTACAAGTAGAGAAAAAACCGCCATACGTCAAACAGACTCTAGTAGCCCAGTGGTTGATGTTCCTCTGCTCGAACTCCACTCCAGCTCATGATTTCAAACCCTGCTTATGGCACCTTTTTTTTTTTTTTTTTTTTTTTTGCTATTTTGAGACTTTTTTCTATTTCTTAATGTCGTATGAAACCTATGTTAAGAAACCTAGGTATCACTGTATATTTATTTTGTATTTAGTTATGGATATTTGTCACTCATGGCTACATTGTTTTTAAGTGATTTCAACATTACTTATGGATATTGAAATTTTCAGAATTTTTTATTCTTCCAAAATAATTTCTTCATTGATAATTGTTGCCTTTTGTACTTTTTGAACTTTTCCCCTTTTTTTCTCAGTTTTCTGTTCTTTTTGAAACCTATTTTGACTACTTCCACGCCCAACACTACTACTATACTACCAAGGTTCTCGGATTCATTTTGAAAAAAAAAATTGTGCCAACCAAAATTAATGAATTTTGCTAGAATTCGGATTATCTCGATCGAATACCAGAGCCAACTACTAGTGCTACGACTACGACTACAACTACCACTACCACTACCACTACTAGCTACTACTACTAGTACTACTATCACTACCACTACCACCACTACTATCACTACTAGCTACTACTACTAGTACTACTATCACTACCACTACTACTATCACTGCTAAAATTACTAGTAGTAGTAATACCACCACTACCACCACCACTACTACAAAAGCTTTATATTAAATATTTAAAAACAAATTTTATATTGAATTGGCATAAAATTCATGAATATTTTTTAAAAAAATTTGAAATTATAAAGTTTTAAGTCTTATTCTGATAAAGTATAAGTTTTAAAGGTGCTAGTACAAGGTTTCTAATTTTAAAAATGTGATGTTTGAAATAACCAAGTTTTTCTAAAATTACCTAGTTTTTTAAAAATTACCAAGTTTTAAATGAAATTAACAAGTTTTTCCTAAATCCATCTATTGGCAGGTAGCAGCATAAAAATTAGACATGTTGTACGCCTCATCAGCACATTTTTTTTTATTGAGCTAACAATTTGCTTTTTGGAATGTTAGTAAAACTTGTTCAAAATTTAGTATATAACGAGCTTAAAATTGAAAAATTTTGAAAGCTGAACCGCTGTCACAAATCCCGCCAAATTCTCCGAGGAGGCGGCGCTAACTTCTTTGTAGCGCCAAAACCCCCGTGCCCCTGGTCCCACGGTTTTCCCTCCTCCCACTTACGTGCCTATTCATCTCCCTTCCTAATACTCTCGCTAATCTAATCAGGGTGGGAGATCAGAGTCGCAGCCGCTAGGCGCCGGTTAGGGTTTTGGGGTTCACCAAGGGGACGAAGATGGTGACACCTCCGGAGGGACCGACGCGAGCGGGAACGGGGACACCTGCGTCGTCGTCGACGCCCACACCTGCAGCGGCGCCGGCGACCGCGGCACCTGCGTGCTACATGACGCCAACACCTGTGTCAGCGCGTGCACCTGCGTCCATGGTGTCCAGATCAAGGGCGACGATGTCGCTTTTTCGGACACCTTCGTCCAGGACGGAGACACCTGCGCCGGATGAAGATGGAGGTCACAGCAGCCAAGGAAGAGAAAGCCGGCGGCGTTCCTCTGAGTCTGACGACAGGTAAGGGCACCAGATGTCCCCTCCCCTCCCCCACACCCTCCCCAGTCGCACCTGGTAAATAGCATGTGACTCATCAGATCAAAGTTCTGTCTTGATGATGTCAGCCAGACGACAAGTTCTGAACTTGTGTTTTCAGAAAAAGAGATTGTTTCTCGAGAGCTATTTCTGTACTGTCCAAGATCAATTTTTTGCTATGCCTGAAAAATACTTATGTCTGATTCTTGGTTTTGACTGTTGAGTGGCAGAATATTCTTCTTTGATCTAGCAATCAGTTTAAGTTCTGAAAAATACTGATTACCTTTATGCAGCTACCAGTTCAGTAAAGGAATAATGTTAGCTGCATATTTTTGCATCCATTAAACATGAAATTCCTTTTTGTGGCTTTTCAAGGAATAAGAAATAGATTTGGCCCACAACAGATAAGCGGCATATATTGTTTTCCCAAATATTCTAGTCATAAGGTTGATCTGAATGTTCTTTGAGCCTTTTAAATTAACGTTATCAGTTCAGGACTTCAGGTGATTATCTTGTCACACAACTAGGACACTAATTTCTCGCACTATAGCTTTGGCATTGTCGATCAGTGTTTGGTTTTTCTATATTGTGGCGTAGCTGCCAAAAGCATGGCCAACAAAATCAGTATTGCATTCCTCTTATTTGCATACTGTTGCAGCTGCCATCGATTAGTTCTTTCTAGCCTAATTGGTCAAATCTATTTGAAGTAGTGGTAGGTTCAGATACTTTTGTCTTCGAGGTTTTTTTATTTAGGTGATGCTACTTTGCAGTGAAGCGCTAATATATGGCTGGATGCTACAATCAGTTAGAGTTCTGACAAGATGGTCTTACTCACTGCACTCTAGTGTTATGCTCCTTAATGTAGGTATTAGTCTGGGTTTATTTTGGAGTTTCAGAAAATGAAGGGACCAAAAAGTACTGTGACATTTTCTAACCTGTCAACTTAGTGTCTACATGATATTGATCTTAGATCATTCTAGTACAAATTATGTATACGTAGCAGCAAACATGTTGATCTGTTTCTGTAGTGAGGTGCTTCAATAATGGACACATTGCGGTGTGTTCCTTCTTTAAATATTGTTTCATCACATGTTTCTCATTATATTTTGTAACAGCTTGGAACAAACATGGACTATATCTTTCACTTGCAAGGGGGCATTGGGGGGACAAGAATTTGCTCAGTATACAATAGACAGGGATGAGCTCACGTTTGGTAACTTAATAACAATGAAATCAAATTTGGGGTATGGTGCCAGAGACTACTTGTACTATAAGAGGAGATGTGGTAATGCTATAGCAACACTAAACGAGATCGAATATGATGTCGATGCAAATGCAATGCTATCAAGTAATGCAGAGGAGAGGGAGGTCAGATTAGTATTGTCAAGGGATCAAATAATGTAACGAAATGTGGAGATAACACCCATTAAATTGCCAAGGATGACATCAGTTAGTGAAGATTCCATAGATGAGTCAATTGATGATTACAAGGTGTGGCTTAAGAATATGCAGAGGAAGGGCCAATGCTTGGGTAAGTTATGTTGCCACCCTATTCTAGATGGTTATATTATATTATATTTCAATGGCAAGATCACTAATAGCAGCATTTTTTATTGCAGATTTTAAAGATATAAACAGGGAGGACACAATCCAGACTTACAAAGAATGGTTAAGGGTGCAAGGACAACTTGATGATATTAGTAATATAACATCTTTTCCCAAAATGTCAGCCAAATTATTATTAGTCCTTCACAACCTTTATAGCTTATAAATGTGACCTATTGTCTGCAGGTGCATATGAAAGCCCAAGGAATCAAATAAATTTACTAAATTCAAGTGAAGGTAGCAATCCAACACCACCTCTGAACCTACCATCTCATGCTCGGCGTGAGAAAACACAAGGAAATAGTAAGTAATGATTCTTGTCATTTTATTTTGAGGTTTAGTTCAGTTTTCTATGTAAATGATTTTGTATAATCTCTTTCCTGTATAATGTTTTGATGGACAAGACTCCCAAAAGAGGAAAGCACGAGGTACCTTGAAAGGATTGGCAGCCAGCCACAAGAGATCCAAGCAGGGCAGTGGGAAGCTTAAAGTCGAATTTTCAAGACTTGGAGGAGCTGGATCTGAGAACACAAGGACATTTATTGATGAAATAGTAGTGTTTACAAGGAGAAGAGCACCACTCATTGGAGTCGGCACATGGAGAGATGTCCACAAAGATGTAAAAGACTCAATAGTATCTACTATCATGGTATGCTTCAGAATTCTTATATGTTGCGTTCACATTTTTGGTACCAAATTATTTAGCAAGTGACCTAGTATTTATGTTTTATGTTGAACAGCAAAAGTGGGACATTGATAATAATGAGGAAAACAAGAAAAAGATACGGACCATTGCTAATGAGCGTTATAAAGGATGGCGAGCAACATTTAGCGCTACGTACAGGGCGTACAACACCTATGAAGAGAGAATGAGACACAAGCCAGAAGATTTGGACATTGTTGAATGGCACTATCTGGTGTTGTATTTTGGCACCGAAGAATTTCAGGTTTGATGACATTTATTTTTTCTTCCCAATTGCACTTGCTGAAATAAAGACTATGTTTCTAGCAATGCTTAAAAATCACCCCATTGTGCAGAGCATTAGCAGCAAGAATTCTCTTAATCGGCAGAATCGAAAGATAAACCATGTGACAGGATCAAAGTCTTTTTCTCAGTTAAGCTATGAACAGGTAATAACTTCATAAGCTCATGTGCATCCTTCCTTACATGATGAACTATCGCTAATTTTTTACATTCTTGCCATATTAGAGGGACCCAGTAACTGGTGATGAGCCAAATGATTTGGAGCTTTTTATGTTGACACACAGTAAGAATGGGCGATGGACAAGCCAAGAATCTAGGCATGTCTTTGTGAGTATATAACAGTTTACGCAAACCTTATTAAGTGATGCAAGATGAAGACCAGCAATTTCATTTTCAATTGACTACTTTTACTGTCCTCTCTTTGCATGTTAGGATAATGCAAGCAACAAAATTTCAGAGAGGGAAACAAACGGAGATGCAAACATTGTCTCAGACGTGGAGCAAAACCATATTTTCCAGACAGCCTACAAGGAAACAACAAACTGCAAATCAACCAAGATCCATGCTAATGGATACATGGCAAAGTACCCTACTAGAAGGCAACTACTATCTCAGGAATACCAGTACCAAGTCCGTCAGGACATGACACTCATGGATGCGTTTTCAAAGCTACAAGAACGAATGGAAACTCAAGAAATTGAAAGGGAAGCCGAAAGAGAAGAACATAGGCGTCAGATGGAAGAAATGAGGAAGGCAAGGGAGGCCGATAGAGAAGCATATAGGCAAGAGTTTATTTCAATGATGCAAGCAGCACGAGGACAGACATCATTACAACAGGTACTAGTAATGTAAAATCATAATTTGCCCAAAATATTCATGTGTTTATCTATCTCTAGGTTCTATATTGCCATCTGGTTCAATCTTTGGAAAAATTCCATGTTACATAGAATTGAGTAGTTGAGCATGTCATATTTGACTAAAAGAGCTGCTAAGTTCCTATTATTTTTTTCCATCAAAAGAACAACTATAAAACTGACCTGCTAGCTGAACACATAACTGAGCAGTTGTCAATTCAAAGGCTTGCCAGCACCTTTGAGCCTTTGAGAATTTCGTCTCCTAGCTGGATGTACTTTCTTACGCTTAACAGGAGTGGCCATCAGGGTGCTTTGGGAAAGAACAGTATTAACAACACCATGAGTCCTGCTCTAGGAACGCACACCTGCAGCATCATTTCCAATTATTTGTCTTCTTTAATGGCCTTAAGTCCTTTAGTGCCTGCAAGTTATAGTAGGAAGCACAAGAATATTTTTTTCAGTTTACAACCTGCAAGTTGTAGTAGGGAACACAAGAACATTTTTTAGTTTACAACACAAGAACCTGCTCTAGGAACGCACACCTGTGCTTTGCCTTTTGGATTTACTCCTGCCACATGTTTCTGACCAAACTTTAAATGCAGGCTAACAACGATGGGGGAGAAATTGCAGAGGTTACTGCTGCAACAAACATGGTTGAAGGAAATGTAACAACAACAGAAAGTGAACAAATATCACACCAGCAGGTAGTTTGAGAACTGAAGAGAGTTTAATCTTTGTCATGTGATAGTCCATAGTATGGGGCCTAATTTCCCTCCAACTATTGATTCGCAGGTTAACCCACATAGCAGCCCACAGCAAACACAACTTCGCAACTACAACACCTGCGGTACGATAATACGCGCACAACTAGAAGTAGTGCTGCAAATAAGTCAAGCAGGCCAAAACAAAGGAGGGAATGCGACAATTAGTTTTATTACTACAAAAGCTTTGAAAGATAATGCAGCTAAGAAACGATTAGCAGCCAAAAAGAATCAACAAGCTAGCAATGCACAGGTGATTTCTCTCGTAACTCTAGTACCTGTGAATATTTCTAAATCAGATGTGTCATGGAGAGTGTTTTTTGTTATATGCATGACTGTCTTGTAGGCTTGATCATATAGCCTTCATTTGGGGAATTTTACTTCTCAATAATTCTAGAAATTTATTTGCAAACCTGCTAGTCTTTAGATTAATATTCTAAATTGCTTTTTTATTGACTCCATGCTCTTTGTTGCCAAAATAATTGAAGAATTTTCATTGGAAGACCTTGATTGTTTAAGTTGTTTGTTGAAATCAAGTGCTATCATGAGATGCATTTTAAACATGCAGCTGCCAGTGAACCGGAGACTACGTGGATTAATGTAGTTACTTATCATAGGAATGTGATCTCATGTTGCCTTTTGTGGACACCGAACTTATGTTGCTTTAATGACAAGAACCCATTCATCCAGTGCTATTCTTTATCTATTCTACTGCAAGCATACATAAATATACCTTGAAGTGACACATATTTATAGTAAATTAGTATTTCTGCAAGCTGCTGCCATTCTAGTATATACAACATAGCATCATTCAGTTATAGTAGTAAACTAGCTGCTGGTACAAATCTCTTGTTTTTTAAACATCTTTTCAAGTTGAGACACCTGTACAACAAAAGTTTAATTTGCTAGCTTTAAGTTAATGCACCTGCACACTTATGATGATAGAGGAAAACACAACACCAAATGAAAGAAGGGAATGCAAGGACAAGGAAAATGCGGTTAAGAGACTGTCAACCAAAAGGAATCAACAAGTTGGAAATGCGCATGTGTTTTTTTTGTTAACTGTGAACGTTCCATATCAGAATTTAATGTGTATATGATTTTTGTATATGCTGTGTCGGTGATTGTTTTTCTATATACCTGATTGACTTGTAGGCTTTGATCATATAGCTTTACTTGGGGAATTTTACTTTTGAATAATTCTACAATTTTACTTGCAAACCTGCTAGTCTTTAGTTCAATATTCTAAATTAATTACTTTGTTGACTCTATGCTGATGTTACCAAAATAATACAATTTTAGTTTACCTGATGCAATTGTTAACGATTCTTTTTAGGAGCAAGATGGAGTTTGACTGGAAGACAGGATTGATGGAATGATGAACATCAAGGCATCCTTTGCTGTAGTGCTACATATCTCATTACATTTCCATATGTTCAAACTAGCTAGTGGTTGATGTCAGATTCTGTTCCAATTGTTAGTGATATGGTTGATGTCAGATTCTTCCAGTTGTTAGTGATATGTGTTAGATACCTTATTATGTCTCAATTATGCGTCTGTTATCATCAATTGTGGATGTTTCATTAATGATTTGTACGAACAAAGCATATTTTGGTTTAATGGATGCCTAAATGCTTCATTTATTCATCATATATATTGTTCGATGTGCAATAATTGTTTGAAACTATCAACCAAAGTGATACAATATGGACTATTGGTAACAACAAATAAATGGTATAGCAAAAACCTTGGTGTGGCAATAAAGGGTCAAAATATAGCAACCATGTGTTGATCGTGGCAATAGACTTTCTCTATAGCAACCAAATATTTGTTGTGGCAATACAGGATTCCACCTATAGCAACCACAAAATTTAGTGTGGCAATAGAGAGGCCACCTCTAGCCACCAAATATTTGTGGTGGCAAAAGATGATTAAACCTATAGCAACCACATTGGTAAGTGTGGTAATAGAGAGGTCACCTCTAGCAACCAATTTTTTTCATGGCAATAGATGGCTGCACTATGGCAATCAAAGATATAGCGTGGCAACAGAGGGTCCATCTATTGCAATGCTATTGATGTGTAGCAATAAACTCTATTGCAACACCCATTATCGTTGCTAGTGTATCTATTGCCACTCTTTGGGTATGTGGCAACAGGTACCTCTAGCAATGCCAGGTATGTTGCAATAGTTACTATTGCAACATCCACAGTGGTTGCATGTACTATGTCTTGCAACACTTCATAGTGTAGCAACAACACTCAAATGTGTTGCAATAGGGAAAAACCTATTACAACACCAAAAAGAATCGTTGCACAAAGCTATTGCTACGGTATCAGTGGCAACGCCTCGCAACCATTTTTTTGTGTTGCAATTTTGTCTATTGCAACCACTTTCGGCATATTGCAACACTTTTAGGCTGTTGCATCAGGGGCAAAACCTTGTGAGCATCTCCCTTCCATCTTCAGGATAAGTCCACCAAACACTTGGGTTTGGCTCCAACATCTCATCCTTCACCTAGTTCATCAAACATATCTAGATGAGATACACAATACATATGTATGAACACATGGAAGTGCAATAGATGATGTATAACATATAGTTAAACAATACAAGTGCAAAGTTACACTAGATGACATGAGCACATTAGAGAGCTAGATATTCATAATAAACACAGGGATAACGAGTATATCAAACATGACACCAATATCAGAGAATCTCGGGCATATTAACTTAACCATCTTCAAAGAATGTTCTACACTTAGCAACATATAAAGCAAACAACGAGAACCACAATCAATCAGTTTCTGAACTACAAACAATAGCTACATATTTTGGCCATAACTAAAGCTATACACACCCAAATAGTATGCAATAAGATAATTAGAAAGCTTATAAAATTATCTATAATTCATATTTAACCATCTCAGCATAATTCAACCTCTAACATAGCCAAACAATTCAATTTCTCTAATCTAGTCAGGCAATTTCTGAAGCTAAACTTTGCATAGCCATAACTCACAAACCATAAAGGCTACAACTATAAAAATTTAACACAAACTAGATATATAAGTTATCTACAACTTTGTTATAGATGAGTTCACCAGCAAACATCATTTACAAGGTGCAATCATCAATATTCTAGAAACTATTTAGAAAACTCTAGAATTAAATAATAGAGAAATAATATTTTACTTATGTTTAAAAACATCAATATTGCTATAACCAATATTACCAACACTTGGCATATATTAAATGAACACTAGAAAACAAAGTAGCTATTCCAAAATATATAACTAGATGAATTAAGGAACATATATGGAACACATATCAAAAGTACACAGTAAATTCTAATAAAATTATAGTAGCTTACATATATTCCGAATAGTCTACTGTATAAATGTTATAGCATTTGAATAAGCATGGACCTCTATAAAAAAAGATAAACTACTACTATAAAAAATATTGTGAGAGCAAGATAAATCTAAAACTCTACATTTTCAATAAACATATGGTCACGTTAAGTATCCAAAAATCATAACAATATCATGCAGAGGTAGTGGAACTATATTTTCCATTATATTTTTATTATAAATTTATTTAAACTATTTACTAGACATAAAGGAAGATAGATCAATAACTCAAACATACTACATCCAATGAACCTTCAATTTTTATCACAGCACACACGTATTACCAATATCCTACCATAAAAATTTCGTATCAAATGGAGCATCACAATATGAGATATGAATTTCCCAAACTCAAACTCTAGATAATAAGATCTAATTTTACTGTAAAAACTTTCGACTAAAACATGCAATATTATCATACCAATCCATAGATCTACTCACAAGGATTCTAAAAAGTTCTCATTTGCTATTTTACGGTTTTTCTATACATTACTACGAATTTGTAAAGATTTAGCCAGAATAATTGAAAACAGAAAAAGAAAAGGAGAAACACTTTTGCCTCGAACCCCCTATAGTCTTGTCTAATTTTTCTGAGCCCAAATTTGCAATTCTTTGAGTCTGGCACCTTTGCATTGGGACCCAAGAAGTGAAACGAAATCATGTGTTCGGTCCTTCTTCTTCCTTTTGCTGGTCGGGTCGAGCAGAGGAGGCGCCCGGGGAGACATCGGCTGTAACATTCTGCAAATTTTCATGTAATAAAAATCCCGACTTTTTAAAATTTTTGCCTGAATGTGTGTTGCATGTAAATTCTAGGTCAAATTTAAGTCAAATGTTTTCCCTCCCGGCCCCAATTTCAAAAATGAGTTTTAAAACTTTTTACAATGAACCACTTGTCACGGAGATCGATCACCGATGTGACGAAAGTGATGTTTTAAACAAAATAAATTTTTAGATAAATTAAAAACTTGGTTGAATTGAGTCAATTACTCGAATTCAACGAGCAAGCCTACACTCGATTTATAATTTCCTAAAATAAATCCCTAACCCCTGTCATCCCTTTCAAATCAAGTTTACAAATTAATTTGTGCACCACATGTAGCGTAACTGCATGTGTGATTTGGCTCTTGTTTGTGCACGGAGGTAATTTCCTTGTCTAGTTCCTAGAGTGGGAAAGAGAAAACGTTTCCCGAAACAATCATCTACCTAGCCTACTCTTCCTTCTTCCCAAAACCCTTCAGCAAATCATCTTCTTGCTCACGTACATGGCAGCTGCATGCTACTGTACTTTGATTCAGTAATTAATTTTAATTACGTGAAGCACGTATGAAGCTGTAGCTTCCTAACCAGCCGACCTGCTCTCTCTCTCCCCTCCAAAATCCACTTGCTAATTATCTTACTCATGCATGTGGTGCAGTAGCGCGTCTTGCATGCTCCTGTGCACTTGAGCCACGTCTCCTCACGTGCACCAACCAAAAAAGACATCAACGTCGCTGGCCTTGGCCGTTGACAGCCTGCCTGTCTCAAACCAGCAAGGCACGTGCCACCCTCTCCCTTGGACCTTGGCCAACAGCTCCAGCAGCTGGACGCGGGCACGGCAGTATGCTCCTGCCCGGCGTTGCCAAGCCCAGCTTCCGTGACGCCGAGGCCCAACACCACTTCTTCCTTTCCTCCAGCCCAGTCCGGCCTTCTCCCCTTGCTTCACAGATGCACAGCACGCACGGCAGAGGATGCCGCCGCCTGCACCCTTCGATACGAAGGAACCGACCAGCTCTCTGGGACCCACCAGTCAGCCAGCGCCTCCTCTTGCGTGCGTTCGACGCGGAAGGGAAGGGCGCCGTCCACGCAGGCCCACAGGTCAGTCGGAAGAGCCGCATCCCTCCGTCTCGCGCAAGCACGCCCGCTGTCGCTCCGTGCCTTTCCGTCTCGACGCCGTTTCTTTCCGTCGTAGCTCCCTGTCTTCTTCTTCCTCCGTACGGGGCAGTTCTCCGCTTTCCGTCTCTGCCGCTGTTTGCCGTCCGCCGCTCAG
>JADLZL010006352.1:0-26462 GCA_015844335.1 Chrysopogon serrulatus
TTCCTTGGTCACATCATATCCGAGAATGGTATTTCAGTTAACTTGGGGACAAAGTACAAGAGGTCATGGATTGGCAACCACCCACGTGCCCGTGCATGAAGTTCGGAGTTTTTCTTGGAATGGCGGGGGTACTATCGCCGTTTCATTCCAGATTTCTCTAAGATTGCCAAGCCAATGACGAAGTCTGGTTACAAAAAGAGCACAAGTTTGTGCGGGCGAGAGGCTTGTGAGGCAACTTTTCGCACTCGCGAGTTGCTAACCACTACTCCCTGTCTTGGCACACAACCAGATATCGAGAAGTCGTTTGATGTGTCTTGTGATGCATCGAAGACGGGTTTGGGTTGTGTGCTGATGCAAGAAGGCGAGTGATTGCTTATGCTTCACGTCGGTTGAGAAAGCATGAAGTCAACTATCCCACGCATGATTTAGAGTTAGCTGCAGTTTGTGCATGCTTTGAAGATATGGAGACATTATACGTTGGAAAATGTGTGCCATATATACACTGATCACAAAAGTCTCAAGTACATCTTTACCCAACCTGAACTCAACATGAGGCAGCGAAGATGGTTAGAGTTGATCAAGGACTATGAATTGCAAGTGCACTATCACCCTGGGAAGGCAAACGTTGTTGCTGACGCTTTGAGTCGCAAGTCGCATCATCATACCGTGAAGCCGATGTTTGAAGAAGAATTCAATCTGATGCATCCTGCAGATCCTGCATGATATCCAAGTTCGATGTTCTCTCGATCAACGAGATCATTGAAGGCCAAAAGACAGATCCTGGCATCTACCACCTCAAAGAAAGAATGAAGAAGGAATCAATTCCACATTTCAGATTGGATGACAATGGTGTACTTTGGTTCGACACTCGTCTTGTCGTACCGAAGGACCGAGAACTCAAGAACAAGATAATGGATGAAGCTCACCTTTCCAAGCTATCCATTCACCCTA
Organism: Chrysopogon serrulatus; assembly: GCA_015844335.1. Classification (NCBI taxonomy): domain Eukaryota; kingdom Viridiplantae; phylum Streptophyta; class Magnoliopsida; order Poales; family Poaceae; genus Chrysopogon; species Chrysopogon serrulatus. Next base: position 952 of record JADLZL010006352.1, read on the forward strand.
GAAGTAACAAGATGTATCATGATCTGAGACCTCGATATTGGTGGACGAAGATGAAGAAAGAGATAGCAAAGCATATGTGGCTCGATGCGATACTTGTTTTCGTGTCAAGGCCATTCACATGAAGCCGGGCAGTTTCTTTGAAACCTCTACCAGTTCCTGCTTGGAAGTGAGATGATATCAGCATGGATTTCATCACAGGTTTGCCAACTACACAGAAAGGAAATGATTCAATCTGGGTAATCGTTGATCGACTAACCAAGTCAGCTCACTTCTTACCTGTCAAGACTACCTACAGACCACCTCAGTATGCTGATCTTTACATCTCTGAGATTGTTCGTTTGCATGGAGTACCCAAGACCATAGTATCTGATAGAGGATCGCAGTTCACTGCTCACTTTTGGACCCGTTTGCATGAAGGTATGGGTACTAAGTTGCTGCAAAGATCGCTTATCATCCTCGGACTTCAGTCGGGCCGAAAGACTTAATCAAGTTCTTGAAGATATGTTGAGAGCGTGTGTGCTATCTCGCTAAGGGTTCGTGGGAATCTTGGCTACCTTTGGCCGAATTCTCCTACAACAACGAGTTATCAAGAGAGTATCAAGATGGCACCGTTTGAAGCTTTATATGGCAGAAAGTGTAGAACTCCGTTGAATTGGGTAGAAGTCGGAGAAAGAAGATACTACGGTATTGACTTTGTTCCTGAAGCTGAAGAGAAGGTACGAACTATCCAAGAACATATGAAAGCTGCTGATCCCGACAAAAGAGTTATGCTGACAATAGAAGAAGACCTTTGACGTTCGAAGTTGGTGACTATGTATACCTCAGAGTTTCACCGATAAAGGGTACACAAAGGTTTGGAGCTAAGAGGAAGCTTGCACCAAGATATGTGGGTCCATACAAGATTCATGAAAGAAGAGGTGAAGTCGCTTACAAGTTGCGATTACCGAGTCAATGAGTTCTATCTTTCCGGTCTTTCACATCTCTCAACTGAAGAAGTCTTTGCGTGTGCAGAAGAAAGAGTTGATGAGCAAGATTTGAAACTAGCGGTGATCTAGTCTATAAAGAAGAGCCCGTGTGAGAATTGTTGATAGCAAAGAAAGAGTTACTCGGAATCGGTTAGTGCGCACTTACAAGGTGGGTATTGGAGCTACCATGATGATAGAGATGCATCATGGGAAACCGGGGATTACCCGAAAGAAGTTTATCCCGAATTCCATAAAACCTGGTTAGTAAACCCAAATCTCGGGACGAGATTTCTTTAAGGGGGTAGGGGCTGTAACACCTCAGGTGTTAAGCATGCATTAGGCTTTAATTAATTAACTTTAAACCTTCATAAGCATGGCATAAGCATCATCAAGCATTTAACCCTAAATGCATCATCATCTCATGTGTTGCATTTGTTAATTTAATTAATTGCTTGAGTGTTGCTTTGTTAATTAATTAGCTTTGCAAATTGCTTGATCAAGTTTGGTTTCACTTGCCCAGCATTTTGAAATGATTTGATAAAATTTATTGCAAAAGATTTGGTGCAATTTGAATCAAAAGAAAATAAATTGAAAATCCTTTTTTATTTGCCCTAAATTCAAAATGAATTTGTTGTTCAAATTTTATTGAGAATTTGGGGTTGAGCCTTAAATGAAAGTTGTTCAGTTTTAAATTCTCTACAACTTTTATTTTGGGCACTTTTCATGAAAATGCTTTTAAATTTATCAAAAATGCATTTGGTTTTGGTTTAAATTAAAAAAAAAAAAAAAAGCCGGCGAAGCGAGCGGGCGAATCCCGCCCCACCCGGCCTGCCCATTCCACACCCGCGCCCGCCAGCGCCGGCGCAGCGTCGGCCGCCGCGCCAGGCGAGGGCGCGCCGCGTGCCGCCGCATGCCGCCCGGCCGGGCGCCGCGTGGCGTGCGGGCCCACGCGGGCCCCTTCACCGCGCCCGGCCGTCGAGGAAATGGGCGCCCCATTCCATTTTCGCTCACTCGCTCACGCTCTTGCCACCTCCCTTCGCTCTCTTCCTCCGGCGCGGCGCCGTTTCGAAGCCCGCGGCAGCCGCCATTGCCAGAGCAAGCGCCGCCCGCCGCCCGCCCGTTCGCCGCCGCCCCCTGCGCCACCGCTTGCGGCGCGAACCGCCGCCCTCCCCGCTTCACCGTCACTAAGCCACCCGCTACGCGCCGTTGCCTTAGTAAGGGCCAAACGGCCGTCGTCTTCGTCACCGCGCCATGGCCGAAACTCGCCCGGCTCGCGCTCCGCAGCGTTCCGCCCTCATTCTCTCCCTTTCTCAACCCGCGGCGCACCGCCGCTACGCCCGAATCGTTGATTCGCGCCCTCCGGGTGAGGGCGAATGGCCGCCTACTACCCACCGCGCGCCATTGCTCGCCAGGAGCTCGCTTGCTCCCGCCGTGCCCACCATGCAGCCGTTCGGGGGAACGCCATGGGCGAACACCGGCCGCAAACCCTAGGTTAGCTCCGCCTTTGCGCTCAGGGCATGGCGGTGCGCCCTCCAAAGACCGTGGCCAGCGGGCGGAGGCGGCCTCGTGTGCCGTCGCCGTGCCGATGCCGCCTTCGCGCCGCCGCATCGCCGCCGCCACGCCCGTAGCCGGGTTCACGCAACAAACACCTAAGCGCAGAGTGCGGCTCGTGCCGAGGGGAGCACGCCGGTGCCACACTTGGAGCAACCTGGGCTCAAGGCGGCGGCCGGTCGCCCGGTGACCACCGGCGACCTGCTCGGCCCTGGCCGGTGGGGCCATGGACCCGGGGCCCCGCAGTGACCCATGGTCCATTGGACCGAGTCCCATGGACCCCCGGGCCGGCCCTTTTTCTTTTATTTCTTTTCAGGAAAATGATTTAAAATGCCTTTTTGATTTTATTGCTGGTGCAAATGAACTCCAAATTTGATGATTCTTGTTTTTGCTAGGTTGGTAGTGAGTAGATCTATTCAGGAAAAATATGAGATGTATTTTTTGGTGAATATTTTCTATGTAGATTTATTTAAATGCTTAAATGGCTGAAAACTGAGTAAATGCATAATAAATAGAATATTGCTCTGAAAAATATGATTCTTGTTTTGTTAGTCTTGTTATGAGATGTACTTTCTATGAAAAATGTATAACATGCAGATCCTGTGTAAAAATATTGAGATGTGATTTAAATTCATTTCTAGGCTGATTCTTAAATGATTTTTAATAAAATAATTATAAGGAATTATGCCCTGGTAATTTTTGGTGACTGCTCTTGTGCTAAGAAGTTCTAGATAAAAATATGAAATCTGTTGTTTGACACTTTTCATAGTACAAAGTTGTGAAATGTGCATTTCTGTCCTGCTGCTTAATCTTTTTTGTGTAGGCTGTTGTACTTGATAAAATGGGATGAAAATTTTATCATGGTCTTGTTATAGCATGAAGTAGCTCCTGTAATTTTTGTAGATTTTTCTGGACTATTTAGACAGAGGTCACAGTTCAAGCTTGTTTATTCACATGAAATGATAAAGCATTTTAATTTAATGGTTTAGCATGTTCTATATTACTTTTGTGCACTTTTAATTATGCTATACTTGCTGGTCATGTAATGCTGTATCGTAACTGAAATGTGGTGTTTGGATATGAGTAGTGATATTTCTACGTATTCATGTGATGTGTGTGTGTGTGTGCCTACACACCACTCTTCTTTATGCACTTCTCTAAGTGTTTAGAGAAGAGATATGCACATACTCGGTAGATGAGTTAAATTGTTAGTAGAGAGGAGATATGCACCTACTCTGTCAAATGATCTGTTAATCATTCCCATACATGAGCATCATGTGTTATGCATTCGCCATACTCATACACGTGCATCGCATCATACGAGGTTCGCGGGAGGACCTCCCGTATTCGGAGACCGAGCGAGAATCTTCCGGAGGAGCCCCAGCCGGAGGTTCCACAAGAAGAAGGCGAAGAAGAGCTACACGAGTGCCCTAATCACCGCGCGCGTCGGACTTCGAGCAAGGCAAGCCCCGGAGCATCTACTTACCTATGCTTTCTAACAGTCTAATTATGCTTTATGATTGTTGCATTAAGTATAGGAGTTGTGTGACACCGTTGATGCATTACATCCTTGCTTTACCATTGATTATCCCACCTTGATACACCCCGCTAGTCTAGGGCGAGTAATATGCTTAGCTTGCTTAGGCGGTAGAAGTCGGGTGATTTCACGTCATCCGCGAGTATAGGTGGTTACTTGCTATTGATGGAAAAGCTTATGTTGATATCATCCGGTTGATGGTTCGGTTATGATAAATGGAGACCGGACGGAGTCTTATGGGGTTGTTGGACCATAGTGATTCCGTGCTCGTGTCGATTAAGGACCATACCGTTGTTGTACCCCAAGTCATATTGAGCATGCCTCACATTTAGCTGGGCGGATAAGCACTTCCGACCCTTGAAGCCTAACACTATCCGGGCGGTTCTCGACCCGTTCGCACCGTATTGGAGATGGATGGGGGACCACGAGGGCGCGAAGAGTAAGTCCGAGGTCCGGCAGGCGGGCTAAGGCGATCGGGCGGTCCCACAGGTACGGTGGCTCCATGCGAGACCGGCGCTTTGTTTCTGGATATGTGCCACGGTGACTGTAGCTCACTTGGCTCGTGGCGTGGTTTGTGTGAGGAATACCCCCCGAGCTCGGTAGTAATCGATTCGAATCGCCATCGTTCTGGGACGGTGAACACCTTGACTTGAGCCGCAACATCGTAGTAATGATTATGAAATATGGTTAATGATGATGATGAGTTAAGGCGATGTTTATGGCTACGGTTACTACTTGCTTGCTTAATCATGAATAATATACTATAAAGATGAATAGTATAGGTGCTTACCTAGCTTAAATAGGAATGATTAAGCTGAGTTGTCACTTTAAATGTTACTACCGCTTTTCCATAAAAAGAGTCAAGCTATCCCCCCGATACAGACCTATCATGCTCCTTGGAGTCTTTTACTTTGAGTTAGTCGGGTAAGTCTAGCTGAGTACCTTCTTGTACTCGGGGTTTTTCCCGCTTGTTGTTTTTGTCTTGACGGGCATACCTTCCACGGGTGCTTTGCGCCACTTGTCTTTTTCACGTGGACTAGAAGACCTGGGGCAAGGTCAATCTCTACTATTCTCCCCAACATGCTTTTGATGGATAGACTGTGGCACGGCACTTTATTTATCTGAAATGTGTGAGTTGGGTTGAGCTTCTAAAACTACTTTACTTCCGCTATTTGGATTTGAAGAACTTCGGTTTGTAATAACTTTAATTTTTTCCGCACTCGATGTTGTTGAACTATTTGTGAAATGTTGTAACATGCGAATGGTGACGCTAAACCCATACGATCTTGGTTGATGATGTTTGGTTTGAAATCCTTCGAGATTTCTGAACTACCGGGTTTATAACGGCTTAAGTGTGACAATTGCTTGCTTAGCGAGTGATTTTTCACTTATGCTTTTATAAATTGGTCGGTTCGATACACCGGCATCGAGCAAGGTTTAGCGATTACTGTTCACATGTCTATTTAAAACAAAGGATTTTGGTTTTAAAACTGGATTTCAACTTATAGATCTATAAGTCTTTTGAGAAAATTCGTTTGCAAAACTAAGAGTGTGCCGGTGGTCATATCCTTTATGCCCAAATAAGGACTCTAGGTGGCTATTTAAGTCTTGACTTGGGGGCTTGCATCATATTTTATTTTGATTTGTTGCCCATGCGGCAAGGTAATTGTATGGGTGCCATTCGCTTGGATGGTAATGTATGGTTCAAATGCCTCTACGCCTCGGTAAGTGGGAGTTGTGAGAGCATGGTTGTCCAACCGGCAATCTAGGGGAGTGCTAGTGTGATACAGGAAGTACTTACATGTCAAAACCATGTACTTACCAAGGTGTTTAATTGTGGGTTGTGCCGTCTGTTGAGACGATGCCGTCTTTGGACGAGGATCGGGTAGTTGTACTACATGTGCGTGTATTTGGGAATGCACGTGCGTGTGAGTGCTTAATCTTTACTTCTGCAATGCATTTATTCATACTTTTTGTTGGGATGGGTGAAGTGGATTTTCTGCGGTACATAACAGCGATTCGTGTAGAACGACTAGTTATACGCTATGAGAGAAACGTTGTATGCCACCGTATATCCGCTAGAATTATTTTTGCTAAGTTGTGAGAACGTAAGATACGTGCATACATCATGTTTGTTCATCTCATATCATTACATTTACCTTCCCTTATAAATTGATTACTTACATTAATTAAAATTGGTTAATTAATAACTTGTCTCACCCGGGATAAATTTCGACGGATGGATGGCTCGCACTAAGCAAACCGCACGCAAGTCCACATCGGGGCGGGGCACCTCGCCGTCGGCTTACACCACGCTTTGTGATCGGGGAGGATCACTTTCTTGAGGAGTTTGGCATGCCCACGCTTCTGCGGAGGGTGCTAGGTCACGCCGGATCTGGCCGAGGAGCGGCGGCCCGTCTACTCTTGGGTTACAGAGGAGCCACGTCGTGGAGACGACTTGGTTCTTTGGAGATCACTGTTTCTCCACTCCACCGGACTCCGAGTGGGACGGGTGGCGTGTCCGTCTGCCTTGGGGTCTTGGCAGCAGGATGGGGCTAGCGAGCCGCATTCCATGTGCTCCCGCCCGGATCATGGAGCGCTTTCCTCCGAGCCCGGCAATGGCTTTGGTAGGGACTTTTCCTAGGGATGATCCTCGGGACCTTTGTTTGGGAGCAGTCCCCTAGCCGCACACGTTGGGGGAGTTGACGAGATTGATGGCGGTGATAACACGGCTATGAGTTCCATGTATGCCATGATGCGGGCATACGATGCTCTTGAAACTACCATGTACAAGCTCGTGGATCTGGAACAAGGCTATGTGGAAGAATGAGAAGAAAAATGAAGAAGGAGCACTCGGACCAAGTCCGAGACTTGAGGCAGCAGATGGACACCATCATAGCTACGAGAGACGAGGTTGAGGCGGATGTGAGAGAGGTCACCACGGGAGCTCGAGACTTTTGCGCGCACGTGTTGCACGCTATGAGAAGTACGAGAAGAACGCCGGCAGGGATGATGGCCGATTGGTCGAGAGGAATGAAGCCCGGAACGAAGTCACCCGGTGGGGCACTTACTCTTTGATCGTGAGCGGTACATTGACAACATTCATGGGGAGTACCACGTTACGTACAACCAGGTTCATGGTCACCATGGTCTGGGAGCTGGCGAGATGGAGGGCGGAGTCATCGGCGCCGATGGGGGGCGAGGAGGACGCTGACTTTCCACGCACCCGAGCACGCATCCGACGGCGATGTTGTTCTAGCTGGCGAGTCCGGCGTCGGTAAGCGAGCACGAGTAGGCTAGTAGTCTCATCGCTAGTCGTAGTTGCGCTCTTGTCTTTTGTTGTTGTTGGCATGTAACCCGATGAGATGTGACTCTTGTGTGTTGGATTGTCATGTGTTGTGGTGCTATCCGAGCGCCTAAAAGTCCGATGTATGTATCTTTGGCAATTTTGGATGTTGTATGCCCTGGATGATGCTTTTATTCAGTAACCGAATTAGTGATGTTATAAATTGTGGGAGTGAATCTTTATGCCTATGTGTTGAGAATGAATTTATTTTCCCCAATAATTCATTGGCATGATTATTACATTCGCTTACAATGTTGTAACATCACCTAATGATTACTTGATGCTGAAATATGCAGATGGTTGGAACTTCGCCCGTCTTGCCCGGTGGGTCCTTGGTTGGTGACGGATCCGGCCAAGGAGGCAATGGTGATGGTAATGGCGGAAACGGTGGAAATGGTAGCCACGGAGGCAACGGAGGAAACGGGGGTAACGGAGCAAACCCCAGGACGGAACTGCCACCACCACCTCCACCACCATTGACCGCTGAGCAACTTTTCCAACAGTTCCTCGGTAGTCAGCGTAACATGGAGGCCACGTTGCGCGACATTGCAGCAAACACCAGTCGCGGGGGCCACCGTGACCGTCAGGTCAACCAGTACAGCTCTTTCAAGGATTTTCTGGACACGGATCCACCCAAGTTCTTGCAAGCTAAGGAACCGCTCGAGGCTCTCGAGTGGATCAACACGATGGAAGACAAGTTTCATCTCGCGCGCATGACCAAGGCGAGGGGTTGAGTACGGGGCACATTAGGCTGGGGGCCGGGCGGAATGTGGTGGTCTCATCAACGTGCCACTTTCCCGCCAAACACTCCAATCACTGGGCGCGGTTTACGGATGTTCCGCAGCACTTATGTCCCACCGGGTCTGATGGCTATGAAAGTATCTGAGTTCATGAAGCTTAACCAAGGTAATAAGAGCGTGAATGAGTACTTGCAAGAGTTTAACAACTTGTCACGCTATGCTCCTACCTATGTGGACACTGAAGAAAACAAGATAGCTAGCTTCAAGAGAGGCCTCAACACCAAGATGGCCAAGACTATGGGCATCAGTTCAAGAGCTACCTTCAATGAGTTCATCAGTGATTGCTTGACTCAAGAGAACAACAACAACTTGCACACTTTGCTTCCAAGAACCGCAAGAGGAACTTCGAGGGAGGATCTTCGATCTGAGGCCTCCAATGGCTAATCGTCCTCGGTACCGCCCTCCTTTGCAAAGTTCGAGGTTCCGTGCACCTGCTCCAAAGAGGAATGCTCCACCACCCCCAAAGAACGGAGGGGCTATCGCCCCCCGCACCTCAAGCTCAAGCTAGGGACTGGTGGTCCCATCGCCAATGCACTGCCGTGCGAGGCCCGTGCTTCAAGCGCAATCAACCGGGTCACTTCGCCAAGTACTATCCCTACCCAAAGAAGCGGACGACCTACCAAGCTCGTGCTCACCACACCTCCATAAATGAGATTCCCGAGGGAGAACCGATCACTGGGAATGCGTTCCTTGTTAATAAGCATCCTGCGGTTGTTTTATTCGATTACGGATCATCGCATTCTTTTATGAGTCAAGCATATGCACGATCACATGAGTTAGAACTTAAGCAATTAGATTATGGGTACCGCATCGGCTCCGCTGGTCTTTGATGTCCTATCTAATCGGATGCTTGAGCGTGCAATTTTTGAAATTGGAGATAAAGCATATAGAGTTAATTTGGTAGTTCTACGGGTTAACTATGGATGTAATCTTGGGGATGGATTGGATGAAAGATAAACAAGTTGTGATTGATCTTTGGAAATAGAACGATTACCCTCACGGATCCTGCGGGGCGGGACACTTTCCAAGTGTTATTGCCTCGAGTTGCGGAGACATGACCAAGTTGACCTATGCTATCCGAGCCTCTGCTCTTTTCGAGATTCCCGTGGTTTGTGAGTTTCCGATGTTTTTCACGAAGATTTACCCGGGCTACCGCCTGATAGAGACATTGAGTTTGCAATTGATCTAGTGCGGTACAGCTCAATCTGCAAGAGACCGTATCGTATGCCTCCCAATGAGCTAGCGAGTTGAAGAAACAGGTTGTTTGAGCTGAAGAAGTTGGGTTTCATCGGGCCAAGTACTTCGAGAATGGGGTTGTCCAGCTTTGTTTGTGAAGAAGAAAGATCATTCCTTGAGGCTATGTGTTGATTATCGGCCGCTCAATGCCGTAACAATCAAGAACAAATACCCTCTGCCGAGAATTGATATTCTGTTTGATCAGTTGTCTAAAGCTAAAGTGTTTTCTAAGATTGACTTGAGGTCAGGGTATCATCAGATCAAGATTCGTCCGGAAGATGTGCATAAGACTGCTTTCGTCACTAGGTACGGGTTGTATGAGTATCTCGTTATGTCTTTTGGCTTGACGAATGCTCCTGCATACTTTATGTATCTTATGAATTTAGCCTTTATGCCAGAATTGGATAAGTTTGTGATTGTATTTTTGGATGATATTCTGGTTTACTCTACGAATGAAGAAGAGCATGCCCAGCATTTGAGAGTTGTGCTCACCAGACTTAGAGAGCATAAGCTGTACGCCAAGTTTAAAAAGTGCGAGTTTTGGCTGAAGGAAGTTGCTTTCCTTGGTCACATCATATCCGAGAATGGTATTTCAGTTAACCCAGACAAAGTACAAGAGGTCATGGATTGGCAACCGCCCACGTCTGTGCATGAAGTTCGGAGTTTTCTTGGAATGGCAGGGTACTATCGCCGTTTCATTCCAGATTTCTCTAAGATTGCCAAGCCAATGACGAGTCTGTTACAAAAAGAGCACAAGTTTGTCTGGACAGAGGCTTGTGAGGCAGCTTTTCCGCACCTGCGAGAGTTGCTAACCCGCTGCTCTGTCTTGGCACAACCGGATATCGAGAAGCCGTTTGATGTGTACTTGTGATGCATCGAAGACTGCATTTTTGGGTTGTGTCTTCGATGCAAGAAGGCCGAGTGATTGCTTATGCTTCACGTCAGTTGAGAAAGCATGAAGTCAACTATCCCACGCATGATTTAGAGTTAGCTGCAGTTGTGCATGCTTTGAAGATATGGAGACATTATCTGTTGGGAAATGTGTGCCATATATACACTGATCACAAAAGTCTCAAGTACATCTTTACCCAACCTGAACTCAACATGACGCAGCGAAGATGGTTAGAGTTGATCAAGGACTATGAATTGCAAGTGCACTATCACCCTGGGAAGGCAAACGTTGTTGCTGACGCTTTGAGTCGCAAGTCGCATCATCATACCGTGAAGCCGATGTTTGAAGAAGAATTCAATCTGATGCATCCTGCAGTCCTGCATGATATCCAAGTTCGATGTTCTCTCGATCAACAGATCATTGAAGGCCAAAAGACAGATCCTGGCATCTACCACCTCAAAGAAAGAATGAAGAAGGAATCAATTCCACATTTCAGATTGGATGACAATGGTGTACTTTGGTTCGACACTCGTCTTGTCGTACCGAAGGATCGAGAACTCAAGAACAAGATAATGGATGAAGCTCACCTTTCTAAGCTATCCATTCGCCCTGGAAGTAACAAGATGTATCATGATCCGAGACCTCGATATTGGTGGGACGAAGATGAAGAAAGAGATAGCAGCATATGTGGCTCGATGCGATACTTGTTGTCGTGTCAAGGCCATTCACATGAAGCCGGCGAGGTTTTTTGAAACCTCTACCGGTTCTGCTTGGAAGTGGGATGATATCGATATGGATTTCATCACGGGTTTGCCAACTACGAGAAAGGAAATGATTCAATGCGGGTAATCGTTGATCGACTAACCAAGTCGACTCACTTCTTACTGTCAAGACTACCTACTGAGACCACCTCGGTATGCTGATCTTTACATCTCTCGAGATTGTTCGTTTACATGGAGTACCCAAGACCATAGTATCGATCGAGGATCGCGGTTCATCGCTCATTTACGGACCCGTTTGCATGAAGGAATGGGTACCAAGTTATTGCATAGCACCGCTTATCATCCTCGGACTTGGTCGGACGAAAGACTTAATCAAGTTCTTGAAGATATGTTGAGAGCGTGTGTGTTATACGCTAAGGGTTCGTGGGAATCTTGGCTACCTTTGGCGAAGTTCTCCTACAACAACGAGTTATCAAGAGAGTATCAAGATGGCACCGTTTGAAGCTTTATATGGCGAGAAAGTGTAGAACTCCGTTGAATTGGGTAGAAATTTGGAGAAAGAAGATACTACGGTATTGACTTTGTTCCGAAGGTGAAGAGAAGGTACGAACTATCCAAGAACATATGAAAGCTGCCACAGTCCCGACAAAAGAGTTATCCGACAATAGAAGAAGACCTTTGACGTTCGAAGTTGGTGACTATGTATACCTCAGAGTTTCACCGATAAAGGGTACACAAAGGTTTGGAGCTAAGAGGAAGCTTGCACCAAGATATGTGGGTCCATACAAGATTCTTGAAAGAAGAGGTGAAGTAAACACAAGTTGCGTTACACGAGTCAATGAGTTCTATCTTTCCGGTCTTTCACATCTCTCAACTGAAGAAGTGTTTGCGTGTGCCCGAAGAAAGAGTTGATGAGCAAGATTTGAAACTAGCAGCTGATCTAGTCTATAAAGAAGAGCCTGTGAGAATTGTTGATAGCAAAGAAAGAGTTACTCGGAATCGGTTAGTGCGTACTTACAAGGTCGTGTGGAGCTACCATGATGATAGAGATGCATCATGGGAAACCGAGGATTACCCGAAAGAAGTTTATCCCGAATTCCATAAAACACGGTTAGTAAACCCAAATCTCGGGACGAGATTTCTTTAAAGGGGTAGGGCTGTAACACCTCAGGTGTTAAGCATGCATTAGGCTTTAATTAATTAACTTGATCATCATTAATCATGGCATAAGCATCATCAAGCATTTAACCCTAAATGCATCATCATTTCATGTGTTGCATTTTATTTATTTAATTAATTGCTTGAGTGCTTGTCTAGTTAATTAATTACCTTGCCAAATGACTTGATCAAGTTTGGATCCACTTGCCCAGCACTTTGAAATGATTTAACAAAATTATTGCAAAAAAGATTTGGTGTAATTTGGAGCAAAAGAAAACAAATTGAAAATCCTTTTTATTTACCCTAAATTCAAAATGAATTTGTAGTTCAAATTTTATTGAGAATTTTGAGTTGAGCCCTAAATGAAAGTTGTTCAGTTTAAAATTCTCTACAACTTTTGTTTTGGGCACATTTCTTGAAAATGCTTTAAAATTTGCTAAAAAGTGAGCTTTTGATTCAGGTTTAAATTTCAAAAAAAAAGAGAAAACATCACCAAAACGAGCGGGCGATTTCGGCCCGATCGGCCCGCTTTGCCTCGCCGCGTCCGCCGCAGCGCCGCGGCGTCGTCGTGGCCGACCGGCCATAGGCGGAGCGCCACGCGCCGCTGCCGTCGCCTGGCCGCTGCGCCGCGTGGCCGGCGATGCTCGGGCGCGGCGGGCCCCACGCCGGCCGCTTCACCGCGCCCGCCCAAGTGGAAATGCCTCGGCATTCCATTTTCGCCACTCGCCCGCCTCGCTCGCTCCCTTCCGCTCGCCTCGCCAGACGCCCGGCGCGCCGTGCCGAAGCCGCCCCGCGACGCGCTTCGCCGTCGCCCGCGATGCTCGCCCGCCGTTACGCGCGCCTGAGCCCCACCCTCCCGCACGACTTTCGCCGCCTTTCCCGCACACACCCGAGCCACCAAACGCCGCCTTTGCCTCGGTAAGGGCGCATTGCGCCACCCGGTATTTGCGCCATGGCGGAGCTCGCGGAGCTCATGGTCCCGTAGCGTTCCCGCTCACCCACGCTCTCTCCCTCTACCAGTGCGTGTGCACGCGCTACGCCGGGATTCGAATCGCACTCCAGTGCGCTCGGGTGGAGCGATTTGAGCACCACCACCGCCATTGCTCGCCAGAGCTCCACGCTCCGCCGTGCCGCCATGCACGCGGCCCCGCCACGATTGCGAGCACACCACCCCAAACCTAGCGTAGAGCCGTCGCTAGGGTTTGCATGCGCCCCTCGCGCTCCAACCGGCCTTGCCATCGCCACCGGCGCCTCATGCGCCCGTCGCCATCGCGCCTTCAGCGCCGCCCCGCTTCGCCCGTCGTCACTTTCCCGACCGCCGCCGGCGCAACCAACACCACCGACGGGTGCGCCGTGCGGATGGGGGAGCACGTTGGTGCCACCCCGCCGCCGGCAACCTCCGCCGTCGGCGAAAAAGCGCCGGCCAATGGCGGCCCCCGTCTCGGCCGGCCTGACCGGTGGGGCCGGGTTGACCCCTGGCCCGCCTGGCAGCGGCTCATGGTCCACTGGACCGAGCCCATGAACCCTGGGCTTCGGCCCTTTTCCTTTTTATTGTTTTCCAGAAAATGAGTTTAAATGCTTTTTAAATTGTAGCTGGTGCAAATGAACTCCAAATTTGATGATTCTTGTTTTGTTGAATTCCTGGTGAATAGATCTATCTAGGAAAAATATGTGATGCAATTTTTGTGATGCTTTTCTATATAGATTTATTTAATTGCTTAAATGGCTGAAATCTGAGTAAATGCATAATAAATTGTAGAATGCTCTGAAAAAAATGTAATTCTTGTTTTGTTAGATTCTATATGTGATGTAGTTACTGGGAAATATATATGTCATGCAGCTACTATAAAAAATATTGGAAAATGATTTAATTTCATTTCTGGACTGATTCTTGTATGATTTTTAATAAATTAATTATAAGGAATTATGGCCTGGTAATTTTTGGTGACTGCTCTTGTGCTAAGAAGTTCTAGATAAAAATATGAAATCTGTTGTTTGACACTTTTCATAGTACAAAGTTGTGAAATGTGCATTTCTGTCCTGCTGCATAATCTTTTTGTGTAGGCTGTTGTACTTGATAAAATGGGATGAAAATTTTATCATGGTCTTGTTATAGCATGAAGTAGCTCCTGTAATTTTTGTAGATTTTTCTGGACTATTTAGATAGAGGTTGCAGTTCAAGCCCAGTTATTCACATGAAATGATAAGGCTTTAATTTAATTGTTTAGCATGTTCTATATTTACTTTTTGTGCACTTTTATTTATGCTATACTTGCGGTCATGTAATGCTGTATCGTAACTGAAATGTGGTGTTTGGATATGAGTAGTGATATTTCTCTGTATTCATGTGATGTGTGTGTGTATGCGCCTACACACCACTCTTCTTTATGCACTTCTCTAAGTGTTTAGAGAAGAGATATGCGCATACTCGGTAGATGAGTTAAATTGTTAGTAGAGAGGAGATATGCACCTACTCTGTCAAATGATCTGTTAATCATTCCCATACATGAGCATCATGTGTTATGCATTCGCCATACTCATACACGTGCATCGCATCATACAGGTTCGCGGGGAGGACCTCCCGTATTCGGAGACCGAGCAGAATCTTCCGGAGGAGCCACGGCCGGAGGTTCCACAAGAAGAAGGCGAAGAAGAGCTACCCGAGTGCCCTAATCACCCAAGGCGTCGGACTTCGAGCAAGGCAAGCCCCGGAGCATCTACTTACCTATGCTTTCTAACAGTCTAATTGTGCTTTATGATTGTTGCATTAAGTATAGGAGTTGTGTGACACCGTTGATGCATTACATCCTTGCTTTTTACCATTGATTATCCCACCTTGATACACCCCGCTAGTCTAGGGGCGAGTAATATGCTTAGCTTGCTTAGACGGTAGAAGTCGGGTGATTTCACGTCATCTCCGCGAGTATAGGTGGTTACTTGCTATTGATGGAAAAGCTTATGTTGATATCATCCGGTTGATGGTTCGGTTATGATAAATGGAGACCGGACGGAGTCTTATGGGGTTGTTGGACCATAGTGATTCCGTGCCTCAGTGTCGATTAAGGACCGCATTCTTTGTACCCCAAGTCATATTGAACGCATGCCTCACATTTAGCTGGCCGGATAAGCACTTCCGACCGCGAAGCCTAACACTATCGGGCGGTTCTCGACCCGTTCGCACCGTATTGGAGATGGATGGGGACCACAGGGGCGCGAAGAGTAAGTCCGAGGTCCGGCTTGGCCGGGCTAAGGCGTCGGGCGGTCCCCCGGTACGGTGGCTCCATGCGAGACCCGCTTTATTTCCCGGATATGTGCCACGGTGACCTGTAGCTCACTTGGCTCGTGAGCGTGGTTTGTGTGAGGAATACCCCCGAGCTCGGTAGTAATCGATTCGAATCGCCATCGTTCTGGACAAGTGAACACCTTGACTTGAGCTGCAACATCGTAGTAATGATTATGAAATATGGTTAATGATGATGATGAGTTAAGGCGATGTTTATGGCTACGGTTACTACTTGCTTGCTTAATCATGAATAATATACTATAAAGATGAATAGTATAGGTGCTTACCTAGCTTAAATAGGAATGATTAAGCATTTGTCACTTTAAATGTTACTACCGCTTTCAAAAAAAGAGTCAAGCTATCCCCTAATACTGACCTATCATGCTCCTTGGAGTCTTTTACTCGAGTTAGTCGGGTAAGTCTAGCTGAGTACCTTCTTGTACTCAGGGTTTTTCCCGCTTGTTGTTTGTGCAGACGGGCATACCTTCCACGGGGTACTGCGCCACTTGTCTTTTCCTGTGGACTAGAAGACACGGGGCAAGGTCAATCTCTACTATTCTCCCCAACATGCTTTTGATGGATAGACGCGGGCTGGCACTTTATTTATCCGAAATGTGTGAGTTGGGTTGAGCTTCTAAAACTACTTTACTTCCGCTATTTGGATTTGAAGAACTCGGTTTGTAATAACTTTAATTTTCCGCACTCTGATGTTGTTGAACTATTTGTAAAATGTTGTAACATGCGAATGGTGACGCTAAACCCATACGATCTTGGTTGATGATGTTTGGTTTGAAATCCTTCGAGATTTCCGGACTACCGGGTTTATAACGGCTTAAGTGTGACAATTGCTTGCTTAGCGAGTGATTTTTCGCTTATGCTTTTATAAATTGGTCGGTTCTGTTACATTATCCAATTCCGGCATGAATACCGAATTCATCAGGTACATGAAATGGGCAGGGGCATTCGTCGGACCAAAAGACATGACAAGATACTCATATAACCCATACACGGTTGCAAAAGCCGTTTTCTCAATATCTTTAGGACGGATTCGAATCTGATGATACCCCGAACGTAAATCAATCTTGGAAAACACTTTGGCTCGAGAGAGTTGGTCAAATAAGATATCAATCCGAGGCAAAGGATATTTATTTTTGATAGTAACTTCATTTAGAGGTCGGTAATCTACGCACATACGCAAGGATTGATCCTTCTTCTTAACAAAGATAGCCGGACAGCCCCATGGAGAAGAACTAGGATGGATCAAGCCTTGTGTCATCAACTTCTTAAGTTCTTCCTTCATTATAGCCAACTCGTTAGGAGGCATACGATAAGGCCTTCTAGATATAGGTGCGGCACCTGGGATTAAATCTATCTTAAACTCAATATCACGCACAGGTGGTAGCCCAGGCAACTCTTCCGGGAAGACATCTGGAAACTCACATACCACAGGTATGGCTGCGATGCTGTCACTGAGAACAGAATTTGCTGTGGAACTTGGATCAGCAAACTCAGGGAGTGGCACTAGAAACGCTTCCTTAGTGTCAGGATCCCTCAACATGACAACCCTAGTGGATGTGTCGATAAGGACACCATGATTACTCATCCACCACATGCCAAGTATCGCATCTATCTTTAGATTTGGTAGGATGATAAAAGTTTCACTATACACTCGCCCACCAATATCAAGACGCACACCCTTCACTATCTGGTTAGTAGCCACGGGGTTACCCACTGCACTAATATTGAATTTACCCTCTTCCAGATTTATGATATTCATATTGTGCTCAGATGCAAAGATAGGACTCATGAATGAATGAGAAGCACCAGAATCAAAGAGCACAATAGCGGGATGATGGTTAACTAAGAACTTACCAGCTGTGACTGTCTCACCAGCCGGGATCTCCTCAACAGCAGTATAGTGCACATGACCTTGACGAGGTGCATTCTGACTCCCCTGCTTCTTAGGATAAGGACAATTCTTAGACCAGTGACCTGGCTGGTTACAATTCCAGCACGGCATGTTGCTAGGTGGAACATTAGAGCGAGGCTGACTGGAAGAGCCCTTAGGCAGAGCAACTATGAAACCCCTGCGAAAACCAGTCTTGTTTTGATTCTTCTTCTGAGGTGGACGATAGCGAGGAGGTGCAGTGGGAGGGCGATAAGGAGCCTGAGAAACCACACGAGCCTTGGATTGAGATGACCCAGCATCAAAAGCTCTCTTACGACTCTTAGAAGCGGTATACACTGCATTGTTATTCTCCTGAGTCAGAGTATCACTGATAAATTCATTAAAAGTGGTGCACTTGCTGGTGCTCATTGTCTTCATCAGTTTAGGACCAAGACCCCGCTTGAAGCTAGCAATCTTCTTGGCTTCAGTATCAATAAATTCAGGTGCATACCGGGATAAATTATTGAAATCTTGCAGATACCCAGTCACACTCTTGTTGCCTTGAGTTAATTTCATGAACTCAGTATGCTTGATTGCCATAAGACCAGGTGGAATGTAGCGCCCACGAAAATCAGCCTGGAAACGCTCCCAAGTGATAGGAACAGTAGCAGGGTAGGTGGTACGATGATGAGTCCACCAAATCCCTGTAGGTCCCTGCAGCTGGTGAGAAGCATACTCAGCTTTCATGTTCTCAGGCACGTTCGGCATACGGAACTTCTGCTCCATGGTATTCAGCCACTCATCAGCTTCCAGGAGCTCTAAAGCTTCCTTGAAAACAGGTGGGTTAGTGCCCAAGAAATCCTTGAAATCACTGTACTACTCTTGATCGTGGTCCCGACGCCCACGACGTCCGTCACGGTTGGCTAATTCTCGAACAGCATCAGCCAAAGCCCGCTGTCCTTCAGCCAACATAGCCATTAGCTCACCGAGTAGGAGGTGGTGGCGGTGGTGGTGGATCGATACCAAAGACCCCCAAAGACTACCCGCACGGGTGTTATGGCGCGACATCTGCATCACATATCCAAATGAGCATCAGTGTTGATGTTTGGATAAAATATAGACAATGATCAAATTATGCCGAACTGTATTCATTGGAGAGAAATACATTCATACAATAAAACAGGGCACAATAACTCATTTCCATTCCACAACATCAACAACATAATAGCACAATGATAGCGAGTTGTGCATCAATTTAACACAAAATGCGATAGATATAATTAGCTCACACCCCGGGAGCGGAACACTTGTTCGCAACAAGTCATCAAGGTCAACAAAAGGAAGGTCCGAATAAAGTCATGGCCTAATTACTATTACATCACGGATGTTCAGGAAAGATATAACATGTGAATTACATTCATCCATCAAAAGCATCCCTAAGGGGCTAATTAGAACTAGGAGCTAGTCTAAGCATCATCCTCGAGTCGAGACCCGAGTCATCATCCGCCTCGGTGGTGCTGCATCCGGGTGAACCGCTCCCTCGGGATCATCTGGCCGCCATCTCCACATCCTCATCCTCATCCTCGGCTATAACCCCCGGATCCCGCCGTGTGGCTCGGGGAGGAAGAAGAGGATGCATCGTGATTCCCGCCTCATGTGGATCTCCTCATGAAGAGCATTGTTGTACCCCTCCAAAACATCATTCTCGCGACGGAGGTCCACAATCTCATTCAAAAGCGGCGCTCACGGCGGTTGACAGCTCCCATGATACGCTCCAAGTCTGCATCTCGCCCCGAGCGGGCTGCATCACGCCACGGATAGCTGCGTCCCGCTTCGCGAATAGCTGCGTCACGCCACGGATAGCTGCGTCACGCGCCCTGCACCGCCTGGTGCCTGTGGATGCGAACTCGACGAGCCTCGGCTTGTGCCTCCAGTCTAGCACGAAAAGCAAGTGGGTCGGGTTGTGTGCTCCTTTTCCCTTCCTACCGCGAAGCCTTATAATCTCCTCGTGCGCTGCATTCACACGACCACGGCAGACCATGCCGCCGATCCGCCGAGAGCTTCATGATGGCAAACATAGCACTCATTGCATCACAAGTGCTACCGGCACGCTCATCTCTCATTGCGAACGAGCCCGAGTAGGATCCCTGCTCCCGGTCGGTCCCAGGAAGTTGGGCACTCCTCGGGAAAGTTCCCAATAGGTCCCACTGAACTCCGATCCGGGGTGATCGACCAGGATCTTCTTGAGCATGTGAAAAGCCACTGCCTGAGGCGCCTCCCACAGAGTGTCACCACCCATGGTGATGGTGATAGGCTGAATCTCGAGGGATACTTGGCCTCTCCTTGATCCTCGGCGTTAAAGATAGCCTTGCCCCTCAACAGCAGTCCAGGAGTAGCGAGGGGGTTTGGTGTACCCCACTAGCTTCAACACCCTCCACAACAAGGTGGGAGTGCCAAAGTGCTCCAGAAAGTGGCCACGCTGGGGAGGAGCTGACGAAGAGGAGGCCATCTGTGGAACAATATTCATTACAAGGGTAAGAAACCTTATATAACAGAACGATTACTTTAAGGGAGGGGAAAAAATTTAGTGAGTAAGCAATGTGTTTAATCATAATGCATGAAACGTTCCAACGTCCTCACAACCTAGAATAAATTTATTTTTCTAGCGTTCTAGACGGTGGCATACATACGTTCTCTCAATATGCGTAACTAGTCGGTCTACACGTTTGCGCTGTTAGTGTACCTGCAGAAAATTCATTTCAGCCCAACAGTTCCCACAATAAAAATTTCACAAACAACAAAATCCTTGGAAAGCAGTAAAAGCTAAATACTTTCCACAAATGCGTCCCAACACATTTGCATCGGTATCACAACTACCCGACAGTTTACCCACAATTAAATACCTTCATAATTGCATGGTTTTGACATACAATTAATCCAATATGACAATCTAGCACTTCCCTAGACCGCCGGTTGGACAGTCATGCTCTCACAACTCTCCTTACCTTAGGCGTAGCTGCAAAAATTTAATCTACAACATATATGGCTATTTCATATATGAAGGCTGCCTCCACCATTAGACCACAAGGCAGCGTATTGCGGTCATCACACTTCTCACCTTGGCATAGTCGTCGGTGCAAGAATAAAAACCCCCAAGTTAGTACTTACATAAGCCACCTAATAATCCTTAATAGGGCATAAGGGATGACCACTGGCATAATAACAAATTAAATTTCAGATTTAGCTCCTAAGTATAACCTAGAGTTTTACCCAAAATTTTCCTTTTTCCAAATAAATTATTTTGTTTTCAAATAGACAAATGGTGAATTACATCAAATCTTGCTCTGATGCCAGCTGTAACAGAACCGACCAAATTATAAGAGCACAAGCGCAAAACAATCGCCGAAGCAACTAATTTCGCTCTTGAGCCCATATAATCCCGGTAGTCCGGAAATCTCGAAGGATTTCAAACCAACAACATACAAACTAAGATGGAACACAACTTAACATAATTCACCATCCGTTACATCAGAGTTCACAAATGGTTCGCAAGTAGCATCACATAGGAATACTTAGTTATTACAATACCAGTTTGCAGTAATAAAAGAAACATAGTTTTGAAACCATTTGAGTACACACACTTAGTTCAGATACATGCCAGATCCATAGTCATCCTACAAAAGCATATGATAAGATAAAGGAAACGATCTTTGCCCATGATCTAGTCCTCATCCCCAGCGGGGTGAAGACATACCTTGCAGAAGCATGTATAAAGAATATCATCTGCAACAAGAGGGAATAAACCCTGAGTACGAGGATGTACTCAGCTAGACTTACCCGTCATAAACCAAAAATAATTGACACCAAGGATTATGCAAGGCTGAAATATAAGTGGAGCTAGCTTGACAACTTTTTGCATAAAGAGCATAAGTAACATTTGATGCACCAGTTAAACATACTAGCAGCAGCTTAAATTATTTTTACCTTCCATCTAAGTGTGCCCTGTACTAAGCAATCACTTATTTATAACAAGCATTAATAACCATATCCATTTTAATACAGCTTTCATTCATAGCAACATCAAACTTGAACCATAATTATTTTAGTGAGAGGTACGATTGCCAGGCAAGGTCAAGTTCCCACTATCCGGGAGAGACGGCGATTCGAATCGATTTCAACTGAGCTCAGGGGGTATTCCCAACACACACCCAGGCAGACTGGATCAGAGTCGCCTTAGGTTACTCTTCGTACAACTCAGGTTCGGGCCCGATTTATACGTCGGCAAAACCGGAAAGTCGGATAGCCAGGATGTTCAACCCATGCTAACCCAAGGACGATGCTAGGAGCAGTTAGACATGTTTGCCCTTGGTCTAGTATGCCGCTATCCCGCGAATTGCCCAATGGTCTCCCGGGTTATCCCGACTTGAGTTGAGCTACCGAGTTTCGCGGCCACATGGCACACAGGGCCGGGCCAACTATGTGTTAGGCTGCGTTCAATATGACCAAGAGTGAAACAACGATGCCAGTCCTTAATCGACTCGGACAGGGTCCACTGCCCCTGCCCGGTCTTCTTTTTAATTAACACATGGTTCATTTCCATGATAACACATACAGCTGACAGTGACCAAAGAGTATCCACCTATAACTCGCGGATGATAGGATATCACCCGACTTCTACCGGTCTAAGCATGGCTAAGCATTTGCATCGCTCCTAACCTTAAACATAGGATTCAGGATATAATATATATATATATCTTGGACAAGGATAGGATAAATGCAACATCATCTTCAATGAACTCCTAAACTTAATGCAATAAACAACATAAAGTACTCGAGTGCATTTTATAAAACATGGGAAACTTAATATGCTCCGGGGCTTGCCTTTCACAAAGGTTGCAGGCTCGTGATTTGGGCACTCAGTTAGCTCTTCTTCTTCGACGGAGTTGCTTTCGCCGGCTGGTCCCTCTGGCTCCTCCTCCTGCTGCAGGTCCCCGAACTCCAAGAGCGTTACCCCCTTCGGCGAACCTATTGAATGCAATGCACAAATGAGAATAATGAATGCACAAGATGATCCTATAGGAGAGTGAATAACAGCAATAACACTAAACCCTCCAGCTGAGGTGATGACTCTTCAAATCACTTTAAGTTACAGAGTAGGTGCATATCTCCTCTCTAAACAAGATTGAACACTCACCAAGCAAGTCAAGGTATAACTTTTCATCATCAGTTAAGGACATACAACCTGCACCTAATCACTTGTATAAATTAGCAAAGTATCTACAAGATGTAAATCACACACACAAGGGCAAGTAAGTAAAGCCAGGCACATTTCAGAACTTCTGACCTACATTCAACAGCAGAAAGAAGCAACTGTAACTGGAGTTCTATAAATCCAAATAACATGGATGAGGACATTCTGGAAAGCTTATAAAATTGTCTACAACTCTTATTTAGACATCGTAGACAGATTCAAACTTTGAAATGGTCAAACAAACAGATTTCCCAGATCTGTCCAGAAATTCCAGAGAAGACCTCTTTTCTGGAATCTCACAAGGTAACACCATAACTACTAAACTACCCCACCAAATGTTCTCAATTTTTAACAGAAACTAGATAATGAAATTATCTACCACTTTGCTATTGACCACAAAGCCAGAAAACACCATCTAGCTCATGCAAAACCAAAAGTACCACTAGCTGTCCAGAAAAGGCTTAAATTGGAGGATTAATTATTTACTCATGTTCAAACTTGCAATTCAAGCTCACCCAACCTGACCAACAGTTAAAACATGACTAATAATTAACAGAAAAACTAATAAACCACTCTAGAACATCAATTAAAACACCCTTTTCAATTTATTTCATTATTTAAGGGCATAAAAGAGCACATAGTAAAACTACCCAGAAAAATCTATAAAAATTACAGTGGACTACCCATGGCTCACATAGGCCCCAGTTCAAATTTCTCATTAAAATTCTAAGTACAACACCCTGTAGCAAAAGAACAAGCTACACAAGTTTAAAAGAGGATAAATCACAAGTCTATTTGAAAAGTATCAAACAACAGATTTCATAATTTTGTTATCATAAATACACCACAAGTACACTGTGTACCAATTCTTACCTCAATAGCATATGTATAGAAAGCATGATAAATAGAAGAACATTCAAGGCATTTAAACAATTTATCTAGCAAACTGTCATGTAAAACAGGGGTACATGCCAACCAATATTTTTCCTAGAAAGAGCAGGTCAAAACAAAGCTAACCCCAATGGTTTCACATTTTTAGCATCATCCATTAATTAGTTATGCAATTAATAAATTTCCAAGACATAGAACAAAATAAATATACCAAGCAAAATCTACTGCATAACAGGGCAAGTTTCATATTTTTAATAAAAACTAGACATACACAGGAACCCAACAAAATTGGAATCACTCTATTTGGACTCCAATTGCTCAAGATATGAATTATTGAAGATCTAAGCATTTTCTACAAATAAATAAAACGAAAACCTAAATCTACAGCCACTGTCACGTGGGGCCTGACGGTCAACCGGTCCCACCTGTCATCGAGACAGAACAGAGCAGCGGCGATGGCCAATTTTGACCGGGAAGAGCTCGTCGGCGGTGAGGTTTCCGGCGAAGCCGTCACCACCGTCGTGCTCCCCACAACCTAACGCACCGATAGACCTATTCTATTGCAAGGGGGGAGCACGGGAGCTTGCTCGTCGCCGGTAATGGCGGCACGACGTTGCTGCGCGGCGGTGATGCCACCGCTCCGCAATGTCGTGCCCAATCGAAAGGCGAAAGGTCTCGGAGGTCCTAATCGAAGCTAGGGTTTGGGATTCGGGCCGGGCGGTGAGCTCCAGAGAAGCTTGCCCGGTGCGTGGCCACGACGGCGGCGAGAGCACGGCGGCGCTGCGCTCCATTCCGGTGTGCAGAAACCCTAATCGTCGAAACCAATACCCGAGACTCGATCTACACCCCTAGACGGCTACGGAACTGGTGAAAGAGAGAGCGAGAGGGTCCAGTAAAGCCTCGGCCGCGGTGAGCTCGTGCTCGGCGGAGCTCCCCGCCATGGCGGACGGCGGTAGAACGGCGCAATGCGCCCTCACCTGTGGGTGGATGGAGGCGCGGGCTAGTTCAGGTAATAGAGGACATGGTGGTGGTGCTCTGGGTGAATTTTGGGCGGTGGTGGCGCGGTGGTTACGGCGGAAAGCGGCGGTGAACGGGCGGCGGCACTGCGTCGCCTTCTTCTCCGCCTTCTCCTCTTTCTGCCGAGCGGGAGGGAGAGGCTGAGCGAGGGAGGGGGAAGTGGAGGGCGTCGATGTGCTTGCTGGCAGCCGCGGCCTGATCAGTGGGGTCGCCGGCGACGTACAGACGCCAAGTGGCGGCCAGGTGCTGGCATCGGTCGGCCACTGCCGGCCGATTCAAATGGAGATGGCGCTGATTCAGTCGACTAAAACCGCCCCTTTAACCCTCCATTAACTCTCAAACCGTACACCATTAGCTAAAACTGTATTACTAAAAAGTGTAGCCCAACAGTTGATCTACAACTTCTCTTACACGAGCTAGAACCAAAACTGCTTGGTTTGCAAACTGCAGAGCCGAGAAACACCCTAGAAACAAACTGAACTCGGCATATGACTTAGCCAAATTTCAGACAACCAAACCAGCCCTGATTTTGAAAGAAATGTGGAATTTTGAGCAACTTGTGCACATTTTCATGGTTTGAGCCTTAAATAAAGTTTGTTCTATATAAAATTATCTACAACTTTTATTTAGGGCTCACAGCCATGCAAAGCCTCTAGCTTGCAGATTTGAAACAGTCAAAGAAAAGAGGTCTAGGAGGGAAATTTGGTCAACTATCATTTAGGGGCATCATTTAGCAAAATGATCTACATGAACATTGTTCCAATTTGTGTCCTAAGCATAGCTAGACTACAGTAGAGCACATTTGACAACATTACACGATATGATATTGAATCAAGCAAGCAAAGTAAGCATCAAATGAACTTTTCAAGAGCATAAACATAGAAGTTGTATAATGACTTGTCATACACATGCATATATGAAATGATGATGATGCTTATGACCAGTTTATGCAGGTGATTTAGTGAGCCAACACC